>APFE030704888.1:54376-103620 GCA_000404065.3 Pinus taeda | reverse complement strand
AGCCACCCCTGGCGGGCGGGCGAGCCTCCAGGGTGGCGCAGGGTTTGGCTGCGGTGCCCACCCTGTGCCACCTCAGTGGCCCAGTCGCCCACCCGGTGTGGCTGTTGGGCGATTCTGGGAATCGCCCAACAGCCCACCGGGCAGGTGGGCAGGCCACCATGGTGCTGCGGGGTGGGCTGCCATCGTGAGCTTTATCGGGCCCACCATGCTCACGACGGACGTATTGGTTAATTTGGCTCACAAAAAGTATTAATCAAAAAAAAAATCTACTTCATTAAACTAATTTAATATGAAAATTTTCAAGGAAAAAAATTTAACTAACCTTTCAATTGCGAGAATTCTTTGTTGAATATGTTGTTGATAGCAATTTAATATGAAAATTTTCAAGGGAAAAAATTTAACTAACCTTTCAATTGCTAGAATTTTTCGTTGAATATGTTGTTGATAACAATGTAGCTGCTCCACAAATTTGCTCAAGTCTTTCAACGAACCTCAGAAAACCTTGATGTGATATGAGTAATAGTGATAATAGAATTTATTATATAGGTGAAATTACGGAGATGTTTTACCATACGGTTAATGTGGGATAATTTATTTTAAAAAAATTTAACATGTTAATTTTTTTTATGGCGACGAAGGAAAATATGATAAAGCGAATATTATGGAATTGTTTTACAAGTGGGGTGAATGTGGATTAATTTTGTTTTAGAAATGTATTAAAAAAAAAAAAAAAAAAAAAAAAAAAAAAAAAAAAAAAAAAAAAAAACATTCAAATGTTTAGTAAATATTAATATACTATAACTATTAAAAAATAATGTAGAAGTTGTAGTTAAACCAATTTTAACTTTAATGATTTATTTCATAAAAAAAATTAGTTTACATTTTTCAATAAATTGTAGAATAAAATAACGAAGGGAAATAAATCTAACAAACTTTTTGGAGGGAAATATTTTCGTGAAACTTTTTGGAGGGAAAATTTCATTCTCTAAGCTATATAATATCTTTAGGAGACTCTCCATTTGTATCATTCAACATCTTCTATTTGAAAGGGATGGATTAACCTGATAGTGAAGTTTTGATTTATACAGCATCAACATCTTCATCGCGTAACAACTCTATTCATATTGATGAATATAGCGGGAATTCTTTCACTATGAATAGAAATTCAATTCTTCCACTTAGCCCTGATCCTAAGGACTATGAGAGTAGCACTGATGGAAAAAGGAATGGAGAATTTCAAATAAATAAAAAGTCACAGATTCCACTTGGTCCTAATTCTAAGGACTATGAAAGCAGCACTGATAATGAGCTTGATGACAAATTTCAAAAGAATGGAGTGTTACGGTGTCCACTTAGTCATAATTCTAAGGACTATGAGAGCAATAGTGATGAAGAGCATGATAGTGAAGTTCAAAAGAATGGAGTGTCACAGTTTCCACTTAGTCTTAATTCTGAGGACTATGAGAGCAGCAGCGTTGAAGAGCATGATGACAAATTTCAAAAGAATGGAGTGTCACGGTGTCCACTTAGTCCTAATTCTAAGGACTATGAGAGCAGCAGTGATGAAGAGCGTGATAACGAATTTCAAAAGAATGGAGTGTCAAAGTGTCCACTTAGTCCTAATTCTAAGGACTATGAGAGCAGTAGTGATGAAGAGCATGATGATGAATTTCAAAAGTATGGAGTGTCACGGTGTCCAGTTAGTCTTAATTCTAAGGACTATAAGAGCAGTAGTGATGACAAGCGGGATGATGAATTTCAAAATATTGGAATGTCATGGTATCCACTTAGTCCTAATTCTAAGGACTATGAGAGCAATAGTGATGAAGAGCTTGATGATGAATTTCAAAAGAATCTAGTGTCACAATGTCCTCTTAGTCCTAATCCTAAGGACTATGAGAGCAACAGTGATGAAGGACAGGATGATGCACTTAATCCTAATTCTAATGAGTACAAAGGTAGCAGTGACAAAGGACAGGATGTAGCATCTTCAATAAGTAAACAGTCACATTTTCGACGTAGTCCTAATTCTATGGACTATGAGAGCAGCGCTGACAATGCACATGAGGAAGAATATCCATTAAACATCGAGTCAAATTTTCCATTCAATTTGAATTCTAAGGACTATGACAGTAGCACTGAAGAAGGGGAAGATGAAGAATATCCTCGAAGTCAGTATTTGAAAAGCACAGCTGATCATAGTGTGGATAACATTCCTGTTAATGATGATGAAAATCCTTATACAAATGATGATCCAATGATGGAGATGTTGCCAAGAAATATTGTATCGAGGAGTAGAAGCATACCTTTTCGTATCAATGCAAGATGTTCTAGTTATACGAGCGGTAGAGCAGAATATCTGACGAGAAGAAGTTCTATTAGCGCTCTCATTTCAAGTGAATGTTGCCAAAAAGATTGTTTGAAACATATGGATTTCAAATTTGCATTAGAGAGCAGAAAGAGATACTTGTCAGTGAATAAAAGCATGCAAAATTCATATTTAGTTGGGTGCATGCAATCTACATTGTTAGGTTATGATTATCATATTAAGACTTTATTTATCTATAGAAAAGCTTTCAAAATGTTTCATTCGATTGGGAATTTTCGTCTCTCGAGAATTCAAGAAAATTTGGAAAAGGATCCCACATTTTATTCAGAAGTACGTCATAAAATACAGTTTGGGCCATTATCAAATACTGCAATGTCATGGATGAAAGATTTCTTTTCAAAGCATGGAGAGTTTATGCCAAATAAAGAGACAATACATATTCTAGATAATTTTTCAAGACGAGAAATCTATAACTTATACAAAGAATATGCAGAAGGTGCTGAGGGACATGGCCGGTTTATTACATATCAATATTTTGTGAAGGTATGGAAGAAAGAATAGAATTCAACAATGTCTGTATTCCTAAGAAGACAAGGATGGGGATTTGCAGTACATGTGCTTCTCTTAAATAAAAAAGAGACAAATGTGAAGGGTCAGAAAGAGGTAAGCAATCATAACTTTAACTTTTAAAATTGTATAGTCATCAACTATGAAAACATATTTCTTAATGGCTTTCTTTTATGATGTGTAGATTCAATTGTCAAAGAACTTCTGGATCATCGCAAACACCAAACAAACGAAAGGAAAAAGTTGTACAAGCATTGAATGAAGTGTTATGATAATCTAAATAAATATTTGGGTTTGATAATTGATGGTATGAACCAGAAGAAAACACTTTTACCACTTTTTGTTCGCACACCCAAAAATTTATAGGAGGAAAATTTTATTCAGTATCACTTGGTCGGTTGTATGGTCTTCACTCGAAAAATGTTGCCAAGGGTGTACTTCACAGCTCCAAATATTCATAACGATGCAAACCTGACTATAACCATAATTCATGATGTGCTTTCTCATTGGTCTGGTAATCTTCCTGAAGTTTTGTATCTACAATTGGACAACACTTTCTGTGAAAACAAAAATCAGGTTGTTTTTGGATATCTAAACATGCTTGTTGAATTGAGAATTTTTCAGAAGATAAAGGTTGGTTTCCTTCTTGTTGGGCACACTCATGACCATATTGATCAGATGTTCAGTCGTTTTTCAGTCACATTGAGGAGGAAGGAAGTTGGGAGCTTGCCATCATTAATTGAATGTATTAAGAAATCATACATTGCCAGAGCCTACTTTTGATGTGTTGGAAGAACTATTGACATGTGAAGGTTTATGCTGGATCATATGGTGAGGGGAAATGCATTGAACAACTTAATGACATTAGCTTCCAACATCAATTTCGTATCAAAAAAATTGATGGGAAAACACTAGTATGGGGCAAAAGTATTCAACTACTGCAGAATGGGCACCATCATTAGATTTGCAATTTTTGAAATTCATTCCAGATCATCCAATATTTGCATCAAAAATATTGTTATTACAATCAGTTGGTGAAGTTCATAATGCACGTAGACAAAATAGAGATATAAATTATTCTGATTGCCTAGAAGAAATTGAAAGATGTATTAGA
Source organism: Pinus taeda (assembly GCA_000404065.3). Classification (NCBI taxonomy): domain Eukaryota; kingdom Viridiplantae; phylum Streptophyta; class Pinopsida; order Pinales; family Pinaceae; genus Pinus; species Pinus taeda. The sequence continues at coordinate 99,610 of APFE030704888.1, read as the reverse complement.
TATACATATCAGTACTTTGACATTGCTGATTCAGTTTGATGGGACTCATTTTTCAATAATCAAAGTGATATCATTTCAACAACAACAAATGAAGATATACCTTTGAAAAATCCATTTATTTGACCACAAAATGTGTCGAATGAACATGAGGAAATAAACATTGTTGAACAACAACAATCTCAAGGTATTATTAATTATTCACAGGCAAAGGAAAGAGAGATGTATATTGGTTCCAGAAGATCTCGTGCACAATGTGAAGCCATGGAAGACCTTTACCGGGGTTCAGTACAAGGTATTAAGGAGGGTTGCATGATCGCAGTGCTAGCAGATGGAGATCCCAATGGCTATCCATTCTGGGTTGCTAAAGTTATAAATGTATTTATAGAAAATGAGGATGTTACAAGTGTTGAAGTACATTGGTATGCCACAAATACACACACATTCAATGGTGTGTATAAGCCAGAGATGGTAGTTGGAAAAAAAAATGGCGGAAAGAGAAAAAGAAAGGGTACAAATATAAATCACCGCCGCACAGACATATTAAAATTGGAGGATGTTGACATACTTGTTTATGACTTCAATTTAACAAAGAGAGGAACTCTTCGCTTCAAGATGATAGAGATTCTGAAAAGGTTGTTACCAGAAGGAACATCGTTGAGATGGGAGTCTGCTGAAACTAGTCGTAGATCTAGAAGAATTTTGAAACCTGAAATGGTGGGCATGCATGTGGACTCAAATGGGGCACTAGTTGATGAAAGAGAAGAGTATGGAACATCTTCGTCAGCATCCAATCACTCATCTAAAGATGTGAATTCTGATGGTGTGCAAGAAAATATGAGTGATTTTGAATAATTGTTTAAGACAGTTTATATAACTGATGTATGCATCGTATCTTGAAATAAAATTTTTGATTTCCATATGGTGTTAAATAAGAAGTTATGAGGCATTTTTATGTTGTTGGATTATATGTCTTAATTATGATCATTTTTATTGTTTAAAATATCTACAATACAACATTAAATTAGAGATATAATGTATGTTTTATTCAATATACAAATAATGACTTTTGAATTCTTTTAGTGATGTAATTTGTTCATAATGTCATGGTTTTTTAATTTTATAGTTGAAAAAATTTCAATTTCTTTTGTATCTAGCATGTTATGGTTGAGAACATGTTGAATTTATACTTAGGAAAGAAAAATGATATTCTACCAAAAACATTAGCGTGTTTTTTTCCTCATAAACAACTTTGTTTAGCACATAAAAATTTGGTTTTTCTAGCATTTTTTTTAAATTTTGAAGATTGACCCTTAAAAAAAATCGTTGTTCCAGTAACATCACTTTTTCGTTTTCAAGCTGTATTTTGCACGAAAATTTCATTTTCACTGCCATTTTTAAAACATGTTCAAAATAGACCCTAAAAAAAAACCATCGTTCCAGTATATACACTTTTCGTTTTTAGTACTGTTTTTGATGTTTTTTCGAGGTTTTTTTGGCCAGAGTTCCCGTTTTGAGTTTATAGTTCCCGTTTCAAAGTTTACAATGTTTTTAGCTTAAAAAATGGATTTTTAGATGCATTTGTATGATGTCTATTAGAATGATGAGAAAAGGAAGAAGAAGAACTATCACTGGAAGATGGAGAGGAAGGGGGGTTTTCTCCTCCACCACCATGGTTTACTGAGGTATGATCATTTGGCTCTTTCTTCTCAAGCTTGATTATCTTCTCATATTCTGCGAACAATTTGTCCACTTCCTCTGCCATGGTGAAAAAGATCTTGCGATAATTTCGCTCTTCCTCTATTCGAGCTTCCTCATCTTGCCATTTTCTGTTTTCGTGCTGCACGCCACCCTTCGGGATCAAAGGATTTGAATTTTCCTTCACCTTTTTGGAGCTTGTTCCTGGTTAGCATTCAATCATGCAAATCGCATCAAGAAGCCTTGCTCTGGTACCAAACTTGATCCAAATCCTTTACTTCAAGGATGCATACAAAATTGCATTTTAAAAGAGCATGTAACAAAGTAACATAAACACATAAAAGAAGTGGAAATCAAAAGCAACCATGAGATCAAAGGCACACAAATGACTTGATAACGAAGTTCACCCAGTGTGGGCTATGTCTACGGGCCCTGCCCAATGTGGGGAGGCCTCTTTCATTAAATGGCAACGAAATCAAATTACAAGTAATTACAAAATGACACCTTATATCTCCACTTCTAGGGATGGCCTCAAAATATAGACATCTAATGAAGAAACAAACTACACAGTTGGATTTTTGGCGAAAAATCGTGAAAAATGACTATAACGTTGACCTTGTTCTGTGCAGGTAGTCTCTGGAGCTTTAAGGAATCTTTTAGATTCTTTTCAAGATTCCCCTACAGGGATATTCTTGGAATATCCTTGGAATATATTAGGAATATTCTCCCACCTCGATTTCAATGTGCATAGGTCATGTGCTGGGTTTTGTGGCTCCCGCCCCGCCATGCGGCCTCCTCCTTGGCATTAGTTCTTAGACGATTTAAGTATAATACCGTGGGCGTACTTATCAAACTTCGTCACTATGGTTCAATGGTAGCACGCCAAAATTGGGGTCCGAGCGACCCGAGGTAGAACCCCAACATGTGCAAGTTGTAATGTTATTTGATGTGTCATTTTTGGTTTATATCAGCACTCAGTGTCGGCACCAGCAGACCTACCGGGAGAGTTCAACTCCCTCCATCGGATTTTAAAACTATATATATATATGTGTGTGTGTGTGTGTGTGTGTGTGTGTGTGGTTATCGCAACGGTTTGGCCATTAGCTAGTCGACGTGGTTGACCGCCCCCAGCAGGCGATTGATATTTTTTTTTAAATATTACTATTTAAATCTTAACGGGCCAGTTTCCCGCCTAATTTTTAGGGGTCACTAGTTATTTTAAGTAGGGAACAAATTCCTCGCCACGGACCATGGGATATGTCAAAATTGTCACTTCTTTAAGAAAATCCGTCGACATTGACTGGGCTGCCACGTATCACGCTTTGATTGGCCCGTACGACTGACTAGGCTGTTGATCGTGTTGTTGGCGTCATGATGCCACGTGTCGCGCTCTTATTGGCTCTCCCTCGTCCATACGACTATGTCACCTATTGATGTCAGCATCCGTACGACTGACGTCAACATCAATACTTGTGATCTCAGCTTCCCAAGTGTCCCTGTGGGTCTTGCCTGCAAAAAAATTAGTTGTTTCCAAAAAACGCCAGTGGGCCATAACTTCTTCATACGATGTCGGATTGAGGTGTCGTTCACGCCATTGGATTTAGAACAACGAGTTCTTTGATTTGAGTTTTGTTCTGCTTCTTTTCAAAGATTTTGAAAATTTGACTTTGAAAATTTATTATTTTCATTCTTGATGCATTGGGTTTCATGCTCAAGATAAATTTATTTATAGGTCAAGCACCCATTGAGTGCTTCTAGGTTTTTCATAGAACTATGAAGTCAAAAGAGTCATTGTCATACATGTAAGACCCCTTTAGGAATTTTGTATCTTGTACAGAAAAATTGTTCAAAGTCAAATGTGTCATAAAGACCCTACAAGACCTTGTCAAACAAGTCAGCCTCATGGGCAGCGATTCGACCTCCTAAGAAGCCTATATATAAGGGAACCTCGACTTCATTTGGAGAGACATTCATTCAAGTTAGAAATCAAGTTTGATGTCCTCAAAGAAGCTACAAAAGGACGAAGATCAAGGAAAAGAAGAAAGAGAAGCAAGTTCAAAGTTTTGGATCCCTCTCTCTCTCATGTCAAGGTTTCTAAAGTAGTTCGTAGACCGAAATTGCAGAAGTTTTTGGGGAAGTCGAAGTTATAGAAGAAAATGTTGGGGAAGACTTAGTTGCTAAAGAAGTTGTTGGGGAAATAGAAATTGTTGGGAAGTCAAAGTTGATGCTAGGTCAAAATTGCTGGAAGGTAGAAGTTGTTGGAAATTTTTGGGTTGAAGTTGTCAGAAATTGTTGGGTCGAAGTTGTGGGAAGTTGTTGGGTTGAAGTTGCTGGAAGTTGTTGAGTCGAAGTTGTTGGGTCAAAATTGCTAGAAATTGTTGGGTCGAAGTTGTTGGAATTTGTTGGAAAGGTTCATCAAGAAGGAGAAGTTTGAATTGGACTTGGAGGGGTCTTTAACAAGTGTCTTAAGTCTTGGAATTCGTCATCTGAACATTCTATAAGAAGAGAAGAATTCTTGTGGGTTTTCCTCTCAAGAGGAGAGGTTTTGGCCTTGACATACAACCTACATTTTGTGTTTGCTTGTCTATTTGATCTTCATAGTTTGGTAGTTGTTTGATGATAAGAACATAATAATAATCAAGTGAATGAAGAAGCTAATCAAGTTAAGTAAAAATACATCACAAATAGTTATCAAAGTAATAGAAATCACCTAATCTAGTTTCCCCTAGATTTCTCAACAATTGTTTCAGTTCTTGATTACTTACTGCGAGAATAAAAAGGCTCATAGGCTCTGTAAAAGTGTGTGCATTGATTTTTTATTTGCTTTAATGTTTTGACTCTTGGTTGTACTAGCCCAAGAGTCTTTGTTTCTCTACGTAAATGTCCCTTAAATTCTTATGGATAAATGCCACAATTTCATAGTACCTGTAGCCACAATTTCTAATTTCAGAGTACCTATACCTGTTGATTTGCGAAAAACTTACTATGTGATGAGGTTGATGATTTGTAAAAGGATTATTGTTCCTTCCTCTCTTTTACCAAATTCATGAAAGAGTTAGATATTTATTCCAAGGATAAATATTTTTGGTGTTGATATGATATGTTTTAATTGTTCCTCTTGCCAAACTGTGAATGATGATCTCGTGCCTTCTTTATCAAATTCTTGAAAGAGGTGTTGTTTAAAATATCTTTACTCCTTTGTAGATGATGCGTTGTTGCAAATTTTTTCTCTTGCCAAATGGAAATGATGATCTCGTGCCTTCTTCACTGGATTCTTGAAAGAGGTGTTGTTCAAGAGTTATATATTTAATCCTTTATAGATGATTCTCTGGTGGAATTTTTTCGGCGTCAATATGATCAATTTTAATTTTTTTTGTCGAAGCACAATTGATATTTAAGCTGCAATGTAAGTAGGCTATATTTGCAAATTCTTTGTTTGCAATATGGACATCACGATGGGAAGCAACACTTCATTAAACATGGGTTTTTTTACTTAAGATTTTATGTGTACCATTATTGATTTAGCTTATTTGGTTTCTCATCGTAATTCTCACCTATGAGGCTATTGACAAGATACTCCACAAGACGGGTGAAGTTGTGGTCATCTAATGTTTATTTTTTATACAATTAGTCTTATTGTTAGTTCTGCCATGACATTTTTACTTGGTCGTAGTGATCATGGGCTTGATCACTGTTATAGAGATAGCGACAATCACGGTGAAGGGAACAACAAGGTGAGGTAAAAGGTCATCGACAAGAGGCTAAGCAGAGACATGCACAAGAACATAGGGGCAATACTAAATACATTCATGACATAGCCATAAGCATGAAGATCTCAAGATGTGCATAACTACCTGTCAAGACATAACAAAATTGAAGAAGCCTTTGCTTTCAGAGGTAGAAAGGGCAATTCTTTTTTATCATTCTACTAATGTAGGGGAGACCCTTGGCTAAGGAATTAAAGATGTTGAAAGTAGGTATGTGCAGAATACTAGATTCAAATTAGATGATGACTTGGAGGCAAGCATAAAGGTGCAGAAAGACAATCATTCACATTTAAATATAAATGTGCATGTGGCATATCTTCATGTGCTCGACGATTTGGTTCAGAGTATTGAGTTCATGATGTTGTAGTCATTTAGGTAAATCCCCACTGGCAAATAATTGATTTGATATGGACATTGTTTTCATCAATACCTGTTTTAGGGACCACTATAAAGATGTTGAAAAATACTCTAGAAATTTTGATGAAGAGTACATCTTATGAGATTAATGCTACTAGGCTTGAAGAAGGATTGTATGTAATTTCTGGTGTCTTCACTGTGCATGAAATACACATTTTGAACTACACATTTGGGCCATAATAGTAAGGAAATACTCGCATTCCATGTAAAAAATATGTGAGATGCAAATGTTGATATTTGTAATAGAGTATATTGAAAGGGAGTATAGGACTAGCCATATATAACAATACATATTGAATGAGAGGTTGATTGCAATATTTGTATAATGATCAAGTCAACATTTGTCAACTCTGACTATAATTTGTTTCAATTTTATTTGAACCCTGCTTTTAACTCTAAGATGATAGTAGTTCTGAAAGTCTTAAGGAAATTAGATGTTGGTGTTGGTTGATATCTATTATCATGTTTAAAAATAATCTTTGTAGATAGTGTTCCTTCTCAGTTTTGCATACAATCCAGGTGTTTTTATGCAAAAAATATTTTGCGCTTGTTTGATTGTAGAGGAGGATCATTGTTTTATCAAATCCAACAAAGATGGACATAAATCTAGTTGATTTAAGTGTTTTTTTATAATAGGAAGCTACAACATTTTATTAATGTGAAAGGCCACTAATCATTATGTTTTGGAAGTGCATTGTACACTTCAGTTAACTATGAGCTTGGACGCGTGGAGAAGCTCCACAAAGGTGCACATTAAGTTATGAACTTAAACGAAGTAATTAGAGAGTGTGTTCATTTTAAACAAGCGTGGAACCAAAATAAGATTGTGTGGGTTGAAAGTTGGCAATCATAATTCGCTAAACAAAGTGATTAGAGAGTGTTCATTTTAAATAGGCATAGAACCAAAATAAAAATTTGTGGGGTTGATAGTTGGTAGTCATAATTCTCTAAACAAAGTAATTAGAGAGTTTATACTTTTTAAAAAGGTGTGGAACCAAAATAATAATTTCCACGGTTCATAACTAGTAGTCATAATTCTTTGTATCAAGAAAAGTAATTTAAAACACGATTGGAATAGAATTGTACTAAAAGGCTCAAACAAAGAAACTTTCAAATAAACTTGACATTTAGAATGGATGTTTAGGGCAATACAGGGAAAAAATGACAAAAATCAAAACATGAGTGAAAAACAGACAAAAATGAAATTGCTTGCATAACAATTCTTATCCAATATTTTTATTTATTTTTTCAATGTAAATTGATAACATCATCAAATAATCACATTGCCACATAAAAGTTGAAAAAAAATGATATTCAAAATACGTAAAATGTTAACTAATACATTAAGCATTAATTATTGGTATCTCGAGTCAATACTTAAAACTAAATACACTACAAAATTACATCAAATATATAATAATGTGTCCCAATATATCTACATGATCACCCTAACACCTAGCTATTGTTTCTCTTTGTCCTTTTTATGAAAAGGTAAAGCGTCATCCTCTAGAAGAATGTGATCTTATTGTTGGAGTTGGACATTTTTAGGCGTCTCTCTATGTGTCGAAGGTGGTGTTGAAATTGCCACACTGGCCTCCTCACTCTTAATCTCCTCCTCCCCACCTTCTAACAACACTATGTCATCATCACTTGCCCCGTATGCCTCTTGTGCCTCTAACCATATAGGTGTCTCTCCATAATATGTCTTTTGGTGACCACCCTCTACTAATCCTTTATAGATGATTCTTTGGTGGAATTTTGTTGGTGCCGATATGATCGGTTTTAATTATTTTTGTAGAATCACAATTGATATTTAAGTTGCAATGTAAGTAGGATAGGTTTGAGAATTCTTTATTTGCAATATGGACGTCAAGACGGGAAGAAATACCTCATTAAACATGTGTTTTTTTTACTTAAGATTTTATGTGCACTAGTATTGATTTAGCTTATTTGGTTTCTCATCGGAATTCTCACCTATGAGGCTATTGATAAGATACTCCAAAAAATGGGTGAAGTTGATGGTCGCTTAATGTTTATTGTTTCTACACCTAGGCTTATTGTTAATACTTCCATGGAATTTTTACTTGGTCATAGTGATCATGGGCTTGATCATAGTCATAGAGATAGTGACAATCACGGTGAAGGGAACGACAGGGTGAGGGAAAAGGTCATTGACAAGAGGCTAAGCAAAGAGAAAGGGCCAAAAAATTGTATGATTCCACTAATGTAGGGGAGACCCTTGGTTTTGGAATTAAATATGTTGAAAGCAGGTATGTGTAGAATACTAGATTCAAGTTAGAAGATCACTTCGAGGCAAGCTTAAAGGTGTAGAAAGATAATCATTCACATTTAAATATAAATGTGCATGTGGCATATCTTCATATGCTCGAAGATTTGGTTCAGAGTATTGGGTTCATGATTGGAGTTGTAGTCGTTTAGGTAAAGCCCGACTAGAAAATAATTGATTTGATATGGAAATTGTTTTCATCAGTACCTGTGTTAGGGACCATTATAAAGATGTTGAAAAATATTCTAGAAATTTTGATGAAGAGTACATCTTATGAGATTAATGCTACAAGGCTTGAAGAAGGATTATATGTAATTTTAGGTGTCTTCACTATGCATGAACTACACATTTGGGCCATAATAGTCAAGAAATACTTGCATTCCATTGCAAAATTCGATCAGATGCAAATGTTGGTATTGGTAATAGAGTATATTGAAAGGGAGTACAAAATTATCCATATATAACAATACAAATTGAATGAGAGGTTGATTGCAATATTTGTATAATGATCAAGTCAATATTTGTCAACTCTGACTATAAATTGTTTCAATTTTACTTGAACTATGCTTTTAACTCTAATATTATAGTAGTTTTGGAAGTATTATGGGAATTAGTTGTTGGTGTTGGTTGATATCTATTAAAATAATCTGTGTAGATAGTTTTTGTTGACAGTGCTGGAAATCCGTCAACCAAGGGGATCTCCCCGATATGAAGTCCCAATCAGACCTCATGTTGCTTGGTGTATGAGTCCCATATGGTATAAAGGCATGGTTGCCAAATCCTTAAAGATTTTCCTTGGCTCTCGCTGTCAGCACAAGAGAGTGATGTAATGGTATCTTTGAAAGCAAGCTGAGTGTGCCTAGTGAGTGTGCAATGCAACTGTGTCTTGGTTCTCTTACTGCAAAAGGGGGATAAAGTGAGCCTCTAAGTGAGAGGTAATAGTATCACCCAAGAAGAGGCACACATGAACCAGAAGGACTTGTCTAACATCCAGCGGAATAGTCCACAGTCGACGCGATGGTCGTTACAACCAACAAACAAGGGAAGGTTCGTCTAACATCTAGCGAAATAGTTCACAGTGAATGTGATTGTCGTTATAACCAAATAGTAAATTAAGGTTTGTCTAGTATCCCGCGGAATAGTCCAAAAGGATGAGACAACAATAACAACCATTACAACACATTATAAACAAGATAAGGACTAAAATAACCGAAATAGGTCAATTATCTTAGTACATGTGAAAGCAAACATGAAATACATACGTTCATAGAATAGTCATACAAATATTCATGAGTCATGCATGAAGAACATGTTGGCATTAAAAGGATTCTATTATTAAGAAAAATTTCCAAGACACGTATTCACATTGTACATCACTAGCCCTAGTAGTGGGACATTGGAGCCACTCCACGCTCCTCAAAGAACTACTTGGTCTCTCTAATGCCTTGTGGGAGGAGCCAAGGTGAAAAGTCCTCTGCTCATACAATGAGGGGGTATATATAACCAAGGGGTGATGCTTACCTCTTGTGACTCTTTGACTACCCTCATGATTGTTCAACTTCCTATGACCTTTCAACTTACATGACTTTTCATATTCATGTGTGTCCATTGTACTTCGACTTTACAATGCGTTTGATTTACAATATACATGGCCCATAATAGTGATGTGGCATATGAAAACTCATGACATGACTTGACATGACACTGTTGACATGGACTGGATTGATGATGTGGCAATGTTAAGCCGTTATTGTTGTTGAGTGATAGATGTATTTTTTGATATGATTTCTCTTCTCCTCCGCATAGCTTGATGATACGGGGTCTTCAATGATCTTTGGTCTTGAAAGGTGGTTGCACACTTGTGTTCCTTTTGCTTGCTCTTGGTATGGCCATTCATCCGTTCATCTACAAGTGAGTATTTAGCATGCTTCCCTCCTTATTCTCCGTCTTCAACATCTCGCCATGACTTGACAGTGTACATGTTCCTGCAATTCACTGATGACATGACACCATCAATTAGAAAAACACCCTTATTGTAAGATGATGCATTATTATCCATATACTGAACCCAGGACAAGTGAAATGTTGGGAGAGAGGGCCCAGTAATTGCGCACTATGCAGTTCCAGGTAACAGGGAGAGAGGTTGATCACTGAGACTGCACAGAGCGCAGCTCAAGCTCGACTGAGGCACCTTTCAACACAGTCCCCGTTGGGGAAATAAATTGCACAATGGCCACACGGAGTCCAGATTCCATAGTTCAGGGAGACAGTGGCTGATGCAGGATGGGACCCTGGGAGGCATATTTGCGTAGCTTTTAGAGGCAAGGAGGATTGGGCAACAAAGAGACGTAGAGGAAAAATTTGTGAAGTTCTTGAGGTCAGTGAGCTCTGACTAAGGGAGGACACTGGGGGACACCTCTGCGTAATTTTGGAGACCAAGGGAGGCTAGGTTCTCTATGCATTTTGGGGTTCCAGCAGGCAAGGGGAAAATATTGAGGAATATAAGTGTTAGATATCATTTTGGGATTCAACTACGTTAAGTAAGTCATTCATGTATGAACATTTCCATGAGAGGTAGTCGTAACTGACTAATTTCTCACGATTTTTGAATATTTCACTTAACACTCATTGCATCGAGTGATGCTCACAGGGGTGAAGAAGAGGGATTGAAACTAGTGAAATGAATCACATAGCATCAATCATCACTTCTGAGGCTTGAACCCGGTAACCATGACTTCTCCGGAGGTCACCCATCCCAGATCACCTCTGGCTCAAGAACGCTTAACTATGGAGTTTTCCCCACAATCAAGCCCACTTAGCTTGCTACCCCATTTGCAAAACCTTAGCAAGTATTGTGCCTCATGAACCATTCAAGAAGAGATCCCTTCACTCTTTTTGAATTTAAGTATTAGGGGGTTTACGCAGTGCATTATATTAGATATCATTTTGGGATTCAACTACGTTAAGTAATTCATTCATGTATGACCATTTCCATGAGAGGTAGTCGTAACTGACTAATTTCTCATGATTTTTGAATAGTTCACTTAACACTCATTGCACCGGGTGATGCTCATAGGGGTGAACAAGTGGGATTGAAATCTATGGCATGAATAGTTAAAAGATTTATCTGCATGATAATTGTTTGTGATATACTTTTACTTCTTAGCTTATAGTATTTTCTTCGTTATGTTATTATTGTGTTCTTTTCATCAAGACAATTACCAATATGCACAATAAAAGACAAGTGACACAGTATGTAGGCTTGTCAACTAGGGCCAAAATCTCTCACCTCTTTAGAGGAAAACCTGATCAAAATTATTTTTCTAGATCTTCAATTGATGAGTACCAAGACCATGACACAGACCCTTAACTCGAGTATCATCTCAAGAACCTTGTTAGTAACCTTGATGCTCTACAGCTTGCCTTTCTCGCCTTTCTTCTTGGTCTCGATTTGATTTCCTTGGCTCCTTCTAGAGAAACTTGGTCTTTGTATTTCAAACTGCTTCCTTTCGATTTTCCCTAGAGAATCTCGATCTCTAGTCTCTACATTGTTCTTCTCAGCTATCTCTAGAGAATCTCAGTCTCTAGCTTAGAAACCCTAGTATCTGTAGTGTTTCTCTTCGATCTTTACTTGATTCCTTCATTTCTTATTTTGTACCCAAAACAAATACCTCGGAATAAACCTTCCTTCACTAATCCCAAAAGAATCTCTCCTTCGCACTACCCAAAAGAAGTCTCCTTTGCTGTCCCAGAAGATGCTTCTCTTCGCTGCCCTAGAAGAAACTTGTCTTGTACCTTTTCACACTTCACTTGGTAGTCTCTTCTTTGCACGTCTTCTTCAATGAATGCTTGTCGAGTTACTTCCTTTCAAGTGAGGCTGAGTTAGGCTTTATATACACCTCATATCATGTATTTTAGGCCGACATGATCACTTGAGGTTAGGCCGACTTCTTCTAGCATGTTCTTCCATTAAGCCGACTTGAAGAGGATAAATGACAAGGTCTTGGAGGATATTTTACATAGACAAGTTTGACTCTATAAAAAGTGTAACATGACTTCATTACATTACAATGACTTTATCATTTTATGAATATATGACAAATAATTCCTAAAGAATCTCAATGGGTTTTTTGACTCAAAACAAAATCTCTTGCTCATGAAACCCATGAAGCAAGTTAATACAATAATTTTCTTTTTCTTCTTTACATCTCATTACATAAAATCATAATTACATGTCATTATGAAGATTGAACCTAGTCACACTTTTCATCGCTCCCTCTTAAGTAGGGCGGTATTCATAATAGTACTTGGACTTCCTCAATCTGAAGAATTTCTCATAAGAAGAATTTGTATTGGTAACTAATTTGTATAGCATCATATCAACCAACATTGTTACATAGAAAGGCCTTCACTAGCATCTCCTTATCTCCATAATATTTGAGCTCAATGCTGGCGAGACCAATGATTTATAGACACTCTCATCATTGTCTCTATCAGAACATCCCCTACTTGGGTACTCAGGTTGTGTTCTAGGAGGACTATTCTTATCTTGGACTCCCTAACCCTCACATAATATCGGTCCTCCACGAATACTCTTCTATTGGATGCCCTATCTCATCCTCAAAGAGTATCAGGTACCAAATGATTACCCAAGCCTCCACTCTGTCTTCCCAGGTGAAGACCAGAATGACATGTCTATCTCTCCCTCTCAAATAGGGAGGACTTATTCCAATAAAGGAATGTAAGCATTCCTACCAAAAAGGAATTTACCTAAGCTCCCTCTTGGCTTAGGAATTTCAAGTTTCTTTCCTTTGGAAGTCCTACATAAGCCCATCCAGATATTAGTTCAATAATAAATGAACATTGCCTTCATGATGGTCTTTCATCATGACATATTCCTGTAGGTATCAACATCTTGCATGGAGATTGACACATCTCCCAAAGACATCCATTGTCAAGGGTCTTCATGTTTTATCTGATTCTTATCAGAGTTTTCATATATTTCTGGGAGATATTCTAGTCAAATATTCTTAGACTTCAGATGTTGAATTTCTTCTACCTTTTTTGCATATTTTACAATCTATTCCTTTCTTTTCACACAGTTCATTTCAAGGAGATTCCAATCAGAGTTGCTTAATTGTATTCAACTTTCTCATGATTCATATGAGAACATATTATGTTGATTTCATATAGTGTGACTTAAGCCTTTCTGCAATCTTTCACAAGAGGAGATCTCTTCTTCTTTTGATCATGTTTCCCAAGATGGAAATAGTGATCCATATTATCTACAACCATATGACATGACTTTCATAATATCTTACATAGCTCATCTTTCCTTTCGGTCATCCATACTTCTTGTAGCAGCGTCATTTGAACCAAATAACTTTATCCTTTAGAATTGCTTATTTTTTATGTTATCATACCATCATCCTTGAATCCCACGAGTTGGAATTCATGATGAAACTCTTACCTTCCTTTTATATCGGTGAATCCTTTGATGAGTATTCCATCAGACACACTTGAGGATATTTCATATCCTCACCTGGCAGATGTTTCTTTATTGTCTATTGTATGATGATCCGAGTCGATGATGACCTCTACTTCTTTCTATAAGTATCCTTTGAGGTTTTAATGAGGTTCCCAAGATCTCTCATTCTTTGTAATTGATAGAATTTGTTCCAAATGTCCTTTCTTCTTCCCATGTCAAGATCTCTTACTTCTAATGCTTCTATCATGATGTTATTTTCTTATCTTATGCATCCTATCTTATTTTTACTACCTCCGATACAAATTACAAGTGGAAAGATCCTTCTTAATGAAGAATATCATTTCAGTCATAGTAGAGATATTTTTGCTTCTTCCTGCTTAAGCTTCTTTGTCTCAGGTTCTTTCACTTCCTCAGTAATATGGGCTTCTTCCCTGTCCCTCTTTTGTTTAGGATGATATCTTCTATAGTGCCCAAGTTTCTGACAACCATACCATCTTTCCTTAGCCATGTGCTTCCTTTTCTCTGGAGGAACAAAATTTCCAAATTTCCTTTTTCTTCTTGTCACTAATTGATTCCTTCTATATGATATTTTGTTACTTTCGTTCTTCAACATGCCTTCTTCCGCCTTGCAGAGAGCCTATAATTTGATGAATGGGATAGCTTCCTCTTCCCTAGTAGATATGAGGTTCCCTTGTTCATCAGTCAATGCATTTAGAATAACAGAGATTATTTCATTATCACATACCATCTCTCCTAGATCTTGCAATTGACCTTTTATTTGAGATGCTTTTGAGAGGCATGATTATATCCTTTCATCCTTTGGCACCTTCACTTTATATAGATCAGATCTAAGTGATATAATCTTTTATATTGTTCTCTTAGAGAAATGTTCTACCAGCTTATCATATATTTCTTTAGATGTCTCCAACTTAGCTACATAGGAAATGAGAGGATCTTTGATAGGTTCCTTAAGAATCTTTTGAGCCATGAGATCCCTTTCCATGTATTCAAATAATGCTTGTTCGTCGAATGGCTTGGATACCTTTCCATGGACATGATCAATGACTTCATTTACTTCGAGGACTATGCCTATCCTTCTTTTCCATGCAAGGAAGTTTGATATCCCAACCAGCTTATGGTTCTCCTTGAAACATGAAGTCATTTTTACTAGTTTAGATGATAATAAAAGGTACTTACTTGTGAAGATAGAATCTTCAACTTGATGATGAACTTGTTGCTTCAGATGATCCTTTTAAGAAGGGTTCTTACTTTTGTGAAAGAATACTACCTTATTTGAGATCCTTGCTTCAATAGAGAGAATATTTCCTTTCGAGCTAACCTTCCTTAGATTTGAAGAGATTCCACTTCTTTGGTGTGATGATCTCTAAATTTATTTTAGGGTTTCAATATTTCTTCCTGCTTCCTTCTTGAAGATAATTTCAAAACTCTAGCTAGAGTATATTTCTTTGATCTAGGGTTTTGGTATATCTTGATGTCTTACTTCTTACTTTGATCCTTCTTCCACTTCTTGATGTCTTCTTGATCGAATGCCCCTTCTTGTCTTTAGCACGTAAGCTCTGATACCATGTTGATAAATCTAGGGCATGAATAGTTAAAATATTTCTCTGCTTGATAATTTCTTGTGATATACTTTTACTTCTTAGCTTATAGCCTTTTCTTCGTTATGTTATTATTGTGTTATTTCATCAAGAAAATTATCAATATGCACAATAAAAGACAAGTGACAGAGTATGTAGGCTTGTAAGCAAGAGCCAAAACCTCTCACCTCTTGAGAGGAAAAATCGATCAAAATTCTTCTATATCTTCAATTGATGAGTACGAAGACGATGACACATACCCTTAACTCTAGTATCCTCTCAAGAACCTTGTCAGTAACCTTTATGCTCTGCCTCTCCCCTTTCTCGCATTTCTTATTGGTCTCGAGCTGCTTTCCTCAGCTCCTTCTAGAGAAACTCGGTCTCTATACTCCACATTGCTTCCTTTCCAATTTCTCTAGATAATCTCAGTATCTAGTCTCTACACTGCTCTTCTCGACTATCTCTAGAGAATCTCAGTCTCTAGATCATAAACCCTAGTATTTATACTGCTTCTCTTCGATATTTACTTGATGCCTTTGTTTATTCTTTTGTGCCCAAAACAAATACCCTGCAAGAAACCTTCCTTCACTAATCCTGGAAGAATCTCTCCTTCGCACTACCAAGAAGAAGTCTCCTTCGCTGCCCCAGAAGATACGTCTCTTCATTGCCCTAGAAGAAACTTATCTTATCCCTTTTCACACTTCACTTGGTAGTCTCTTCTTTGTACTTCTTCTTCAATGAATGCTTGTCGAGTTAATTCCTTTCAAGTGAGGTAGATTTAGGCTTTATATATACCTCATCTAATGTATTTTTAGTCGAAATGATCATTAGAGGTTAGGTTGACTTCTTCTAACATGTTCTTCCATTATTGTAGGCCGACTTGAAGAGGATAAGTGACAATGTTTTGGAGGATATCTTAGAAAGACAAGTTTGACTCTATACAAAGTGTAACATGACTTCATTACATGATAATGACTCTATCACTTTATGACTAGATGGAAAAAAATTTCCTAAAGACTCTCAATGGGAGTCTTCACTCAAAAACAAAATCTCTTTCTCATGAAACCTGTGAAACAAGTTAATACAATAGTTTTAGTTTTCTTCTTTACATCTCATTACATAAAATCATAATTATATTTCGTTATTAAGACTGAACCTAGTTACACTTTTCCACACTCCCTCTTAACTAGGGAGGTATTCATAATGGTACTTAGACTTTCTCAATCTGAAGAATTTCCCATAAGAAGAATTCAGATTGGTAACCCATTTGTATAGCATCTTATCAACCAACATTGTTACATGGCAAGGCCTTGACTAACAACTCCTTATATCCACAAGATCTGAGCTCAATGCTAGTGAGACAAATGATTTATAGACACTCTCATCATTGTCTCTCTCGAAACATCCCTTACCTAGGTACTCAGGGTGTGTTCCACGAGGAATATTCTTATCTTGGACTCTCCAACCCTCACAGAATATCGATTCTCCATGACTACTCTTCTATTGGATGCCCTATCTCATCCTCAAGAGTATCAAATGCCAAAAAGGGAGGACATATTCCAATGAAGGAATGTACTCATTCCAACCAAAAATGAATGTACCTAAGCTCCCTCTTGGCGTAGGAATTTCAAGTTTCTTCCAAGTAAGAAAATTCTTTTTCACGCTCCCTCTTAACTAGGGACCTACAACAGCTCCTCATGTGGAACAACCAACTTCTTGAAGAACTTCTCTCTTCTTAGATGCTATAAATCTCTTTTTCCATGGAGTCTTCATCTTTCGGGGTCTTCTTCATAGGGCACATACCATCCATCAATTTCATCCATGAGTTAGTCATGTCCTCGTTTCATCAAAAAGTGATCCAACAATTATCTGGCTTTCCTTCATGTGTTACACATCATTTTGTCATTATCCTTTTACTCCCAATTTCTTAATCCTGGAGGACCTCTACAGTGCACCCTGCATACTTTTCCTTCATGAAGGAACTCCCATTGTGTCCCTCTTCATGAGTAGATAAATTCCCTTTTGCACTATTTCCCCTTAAACTTCTGTTTTGCCTAGTTTACAAGACAGACGCTAATGGCCTTTGTCTCCCTCGCACCAATGTGCAGAGATTAGCACTACTCCTCACACCAAGCAAAGTGACTGAGCTGTGTTCCAATTGCGTCGGTCCTGTTATGGAAAGTTTTTTAAATTAGAGCCGAAGCTTCCAGCTCTAGAAGCTCCGTAACGGAAGTCTAGTAAATGGTTTGGCTGGATGGGGTCGAGGTTGACGGTTTGGGCTCCTTTCCCCTATAATTATGGAACTACCTCAAAGGATAAGTCCTTCTCTCATTAGAAGAGGATCGATATCCCATCCATATTTCCTATATAAACCTCCCTTCTTCCCAAGCACAAACTAGTTGCAGAGTTAGAGTGTTGATATTAGTGTGCTTATACTATTTTGGTTTGGAGTAGACAAGCAAGCTCTTACTAGTTGTAGCTATCTAGTTGTGTGAGGGAGAAGTGTGATTTGGTTTGGAGTGAAGCCTAAAGGGAAGAGATTTAAAACTATTGTTTATTGAGGCCATCGTGGAATGTTAGCAGAAGTGTGTGGGAACTTGGTCTTGTCAGAGGAAGATTGCAACGTCAAGATGAATGGTTGTAATATCTATTTGATATTAATATATGCAATTATCGATTGATTTCCTACATGTTATGTAATATTACATATTCATGGCTTAATGTTTCTTGACTTGTTAAGTAGGTTGAATTGCAATTTGTCTATTATTATGTTTGTTGTCTATTGTGGTTTACTTGTTTCAGGTGCTTGAAGAAGGAAGCGAGAGATAGCTGGAGCGAGCAAACGAGGACATCATCAAGTAGGATAAGCAGACCAAGAGGTAGGCCCTCTTGATTTATTCTAACCTAAGGAAATCTTCCATAGAATGTATTTGTTGTGGCTAGACCCATTATCGGGCTAGAGGAATTCGTTTGTGTCCGCACTTATAATTTTACTTCACCACAAATTGGTGACTTCGCTAAGGATCCCAAACCTTTTGTTTGTCTTGGATTTCATGATTTCGTGAGAACTTTTCTAGTTCCACGTTTTCCCTTTGGTTCTGTTTCTTTTCTCCTGCTTACTAGTTTGAGTCTAAAATTCATAGTAGCAGATCTAGTCCCTGTTTTCAATTTTATTTTATTTTTAATTTTTCCTTTGCTCCCTCGATCAGCGTGCTTAATGCGCTGACAGTTGCATCGACCAGCACGATTTGCTGAGAAACAGTCGTGCCGACCAGCCTCTAGCACTTTTTGTCAGTGAGGCAGTCGCGCTGATTCCTGTAAGTGAAGATTAGGGCTTGACCCCAATTTTAGCTACTGTGTTCTTCTCTTGTGGTTTTGACCCCATAAGCCTTTTTTATCATTTTCTCCCTGATTAGAAAGCTAGTTTTCATTTGGTTTTGTTTTCTTATTGGCCTATCATCTTTCTAATTGATTGATTGAGTCATTAAGTGGCCAGCAACACTAGGGCATCTAGTTGGTCGTCCATTCAGCAGTTTGTGAACTCACTAAGTTGGGTTGTAGGTGTGCTTACTCTTTGCATTTTGTTTTTGGTCCTTTTTACAACTTTGACCTCTTTTTTCACAAGTTTGAAAAGTTTTGTTTGCTAGCCTAAACGTTTCTTTTCCAGCATAGATTACATTGTTGGTCTTGTGTTCGGTAAATTTGGTGTCTCATAGATCTGCATGAACTTCTATTTTCATGTTTTCATCTGCTTGGAGAGCTTATTGTCCCGAGAACTTTTTCACTAAAAGATTGTATGCAAAAATTTTGTTTCGTTGTTTCATGAAAAAGTATTAAATTCTAGCTTGTTGCAACATTATGTTACGATAATTTGCATCATTTAAAAGACTAATACATAAGTGCTTGTCGGGAAATTAGGAATTGGAATGCATTTTTCATTAGTTTATTTTTTGAAAAAGCGAGGTAGTGAAAGATCATTTCATTTTCAGTTGCTTGATTATTTGCATTTGATTGAGTAGTTTCTACCCTCTCTAGTGTATGCATTTCATCGAATTGAAAGGGTCTTGTCTCATTTAGTTGCATTTAAGGTTTTTCGAGTAGCATCGCTAAGACCTGAAAACTGAAACTTAACTCAAGATCAAATTTAAAATGAATTCAATTAACCTAAGGCACATTTGACATTAACGATCATATCTAGAAGGTCTAGGCTAGAGACATGTTCCGACATCGTTAAACCTAGCAGTTGTCATTAGCTTCAGCATTAGATAGCACTAGTACAGATTTGTGCTCCCCGTACCGTCAAGTATATAATGGGAGACCCCACTAAGTTGCAATCCTTTTATCCTTAGGAAGTCGAGTCGGTTGCCTTGCAAACGTGATACACCGCACACAACATTCGGGGAGATTTCATGCTCGTACTTCTTGGTTCGCCAGGAGGTATTCTGCAGTTCATGGTTGCCTAGTAATCTTGTTTACCTAGATCAGCCAGGGCAGTAATTTGATATTTTTGACTCATTAAACTTAAAAGATCATTCAAGCACTTGTCCTTTCGAGCTCGTTTCCAATCAAAAGCGATAGAGTCATCTTTGTTTCTTTCTCAACTCTTAAAAAATGAAAGAGCATAAGTCTTTTATGCATCTTAATAATTGATTGCCCATGATCCAAAACACCCTGTTAGTATTTTGAGACCAAATCGTGAGTTTCCTTAAAAGAACATTTTAAAGCCTTGAAGTTATTTTTTCCATCTGGTTCACCTAATTCCTCTTCCTCTCCTCCGTCTGAAAGATTGTCTGAGGAGTCATTTCCTAAGTTGCCAGAGTCACTCGAGGACCAAAATGTTGAAATCACAATTGTTTTGAGCATTCAGCCATTGTCATCTTGTCCTCTGCCTACTTTTGAAACTGGATCATCCACTGATCTTGGCACAAAATCTCCGGACAATCTCATTCAAACTCCAGAGAACTCACTGACCACTGACGATCAGCTTGGACTGGTTATCTATCCTCTGAACCCTATGTTTGATGCTGTTGCGATATCATCGTAGCATCCTTACAGTTTGAATAGCCAGTCGGGTGTTCCTTTGGAACTATCCCCTCATACTCGTTCGACCATTCGTCGTCACTTGTTTTCAAACATGGAACTTGAAGGCGATGCTCCAGTCACATCTCCGGATGAGTTTGAAGTTTCTACTCCACACATTGTTGAGGGGAAAGAATTGCAATTGCAGTTTCTTCCTAAGGGTTTTCCTTTTTCGGAAGGTATTCTCGCAAGTTTACCACCCAACTATGTGTGTTTGGCGCACTTGGTTTCAGGTACACCTAGTGCTTCATCACTTTACCATAATCCTATATGGGCGTTAGGCATCAGGCCTACGTCAGATCCGTTCGTTACAAACATGACTTCCCAACAGGCTGTTAATTTTGTCCCGGTGCAACCCACTGTTTTGAATACTCTTGTATCATCGATCACAGTTACCCTTCAGACACAGCCAATAGTTTCAAATATTGTCTCCATTAGTTCCTTCGTCCCTCTAGTCAGTGGCGAGATTTTTCCACCGCATGGGGGGCGGAACCTGAATGTTTCTATGGTGTCAGGTGCCACTAATGTGAGCAGCTCACAAGCTCACATGCTTGGTATAAACCAACCTTCTTCTGGTATTATTTATAACCCTGTTGATCCTACTGGATCAAGCAATGTCCAATACGAACAGGTTCAGAATCCCGTTGGTTCGTCTGGATCGAGCAATGTTCAGAATCAACAGCCTTATGGGGATCAGATCTAATACCAAAATCCTTACGCTCCATATGGTTCTCAAGGAAGGGTTAATCAACCTTACACCCTCCAATTTGGGTAGTACATCCAGCCTGGCTACGGTCAGATTCAGTTTGGCAATTTCCCGGGGACTGTTCAAGTACCCTTGTAACAACAAGGACAACCTCTACAACAACAAGGGCAGCCTTTGTTACCGCAAGGGTAGCCTTTATTGCAGCAAAGGCTCTTCGCGCAACAACAAGGGAAAATTATCCCACAGCAAGGTCACCTGCAACAATTGCAAGGTCAATCCTTACAACAGTTGCAGCAACCCACGCAGCAAGAGATGCAATATGCTCCACACACCTCTCAACCCATGTCCTCACAGGGCCAACCTCTACAGCCCCAGGGACAAATTTTGCAACCGCAAGGTTAACCCTTGCAACAACAAAACCAACCAAGGCAGCAACAACCCTTGTATACGTATCAACAAGGTCAACGCTTACAGGGGTAGGGTTAAGGTCAAGTCCTACAGCAGTAGACTCAAAATCTTCATGTCTTAGGTC
This sequence comes from Pinus taeda, assembly GCA_000404065.3. NCBI lineage: Eukaryota > Viridiplantae > Streptophyta > Pinopsida > Pinales > Pinaceae > Pinus > Pinus taeda. The sequence continues at coordinate 78,041 of APFE030704888.1, read as the reverse complement.
AACAGGTTCAGAATCCTACCGGTCAAGGGCATCAAGTAAAAAATCCCTATGTCCAAGGGAAACAAGTGTATCAACCTTATGCCCAACGATTGCAGGTCCAGAACCCTCTTGTTCAGGGACAACAGGTGCATCAGTCGTATGTTCAAGGACAACAGGTCCTGTATCCATATGTCCAAGGTCAAAAGGGTCAATAACCTTTGAACCCATACGTTGCTTATCAGCAACCTATGCCTGGGCAGTTCCAAGGTATTCAAGGTCAAAATCCTCCCTATGGTCAAGGTAGTCCACAATGGGGGCAACCTCATATGCCATATGGCCAAAATCCCCCATTGTAGGGCCAAAATCCTTACCAGCAGGGATGGGCTCCTCCCTATGGGCCCACTTATCGACCTCCCATGCCTTTTAACACTCAATTAACTTTCTTTGCTACGCTTGAGTTGCTAGATGTATTGTGCCTTACGAATGATCTGATCCTTCATTCGCCGTACTGGCCTCCAGTGCCATCCAAGAGACCAAGTGATTGCCCAAAGTTCGATGTGAAAGCTAAGGAGGATCCTCAAGCCCGTGTGATGACATATTGCCTCTGGTGCTTGCCGAACTCCTACATCGACGATTCCATTCATCTTCGTCTTTTCCAACGAAGCCTCATGGGTGCTGCAGCGAAATGGTACATTGATTTACCTTGAAGTACTTACCATGACTTTAACTCTTTAGCCAAGGCTTTCCTCACGCATTTTCAGTTGCCAATTCACTATGAAACTGGTACCTATTTTCTCACATCGCTTAAGCAAGATACTGTGACGCACATCTCTGATCACATCCATGAATGGAGACATAGATGTCACCTAATCAAATTCGAGATTGCTAATAAGTTGCTCACTTAATGGTTTACCAAATCATTTTTAGTCCTAATTGCTCGTGATATAGCTATGGGTGGATGTGTCATTGAAGAGCAGGCCATCGCTCGTGCCTAGTACTTGGATCTAGTTTACTCTCAGTCTAGCACTTTATACGAGTTATTACCCAATGCTCTGTGGCCATCATTCGATCCCGCAGCATCAAAGTCACTAGTTGTTCCTCCCGTTAATGGAGTTATTTGTTTAGTATACCAAAACCCTATTAAAACTTCTTCCAAACAGAAGTCGGTCTCGAATGCTGCCCCTAATAGTTCATCTCAGAATCCACCTGGCCCTAGTAAAACCTTAGAGGTCCACGTTGTCTAGTCTACCACAGCAGACAAATCCTCGAAAGGAAAAAACAAAGGCAAAGGAAAAGCTAAAGTTGATGCCCTGAAACAGGGTCCTCCCAAATCGTCTATTGGCAAATCTTCGCAATGGAAACCTAAGTATCCCTGCCTCATTTGTGAGGAAGATCACTACACTAAGGATTATCCCTGATGATCTGAAGTTAGTCGCCTGCTCAAAGGGACCCCTGCTATACTCAAAGAGTCGTTTCCATCTCAGTAGACCCAAATGGTAGACCAACCCCGATCTGCTTCCTCCAGATCTCAAGTGTTCATGATGAGCATGCCTATTAATGTGGCTACCTGATCAAAAGACTATCAAACTCCAGCTCTGAAGGTTGGGAAAGAGAAAGAAGCTTCACCTTCTTCTTCTACCCCAAGTTTTGGCCCTCTGCATATTGAGCGCCCTAACCCTGATTCCGCTATGCGGCCACCCTCTGGAGGTGTACTGTGGAAATCCTCATATAATCCCAATGCTCGAGTTGCTCAGCACTACAATATTGTTAAGGATTTGGCTTAGGCGCCATCAGCCATGTCGGCTCTCTAGGTACTCCAAAGCTGCCCATCACAGCGGAGATATTTGTTTTCATCTATCGAGGGCATCGATCCCACCGATTCCAATTTGATATGTTTTAATCTAGAGAACCATGTTCCATGGATCCCTCATTAGATTGTATTTCTTATTAAGGTAATCATCAATGAGAAGACCATCCATCGCACTGTCATTGATGAAGGTGCTTCCACCTGCATCATGTCAACCACATGTTGGAAGGCTATTGGTTCCCCTGCACTGAACCAGTCTCTGAACACTTTGGAAGCTTTTGATGGGCGTGATTCGTGACCCTTTGGTGTCTTACCTAACCTTTCCATCACCTTCGAAGGCAAGACAATACAAGTTGAAGTAGAAATTGTTGACGCCAATCCCAATTATAATCTTCTACTCGACCGAAGTTGGACTCATGCCATGCATGTCATGGCCTCTTCTTTATTTCACATGATCCATTTTCCACATCAAGGGAAGATTGTCACCTTCAATCAGCTGTCTTTCTTTGCCTATTCCTCCTCAGATGGCAATGTTCCATAAGTCAAGCACTCTGGTGCTCCCTATGAGAGTGTGGAGGTAGGTCCCTTCAAAGATTCTGGCCTATTGGGAATTTTTCCACTCCCACCTCCTCATGTTGCCTATGTCAACATGATCTCGGTCAAATCTGATCCCTGGGTCATACCTACACCAGATCTTATTGATACTTGGGGCGAGGTTATGCCGCTTAGTCCCGCCGAAGTCAATTATGTGGAAATTGTTTCGGCTCAAACTCTGCATACTCTGATTCTCATATGTCTAAGACCTCTCTTGATACGTACTCTCAATCCCCTTAGCTTGGCACTTTGGAATCGTTTGATCCCTTAGCCGAGACCTTCCTTGTTGATGAAGGTATCACAGAAATCATGTCTCTCGAGGAACCTCCATGGATCAATACTCATCATCGCTCCTCGTTCCTGCCTCTCTCGGAAGTGATGTATACTGCTTTCAAAGAGTCCTCTTATCCATTTCCACCACCGACTGTTACTCATGAAGTATGGTTGGAAGGAAATCTGGGTAATATTACCCAAACGATGCTGATTGACATTTCTATCAAACCCGGTATCGTTGAACTCGCTCATGTTGGGGTATCTTGTTCTCCGAATGAGATCAAGGCATATACCCGTATATTTCAAGAATTCCGTGATGTGTTTGCATGGTCTTACAAAGAAATGCTCGCATTGATCCTAGGATTGTGGTGCACGAAATACCAACGTATTCGTACGCAAAGCCTGTTCGCCAACGGCTTCGCCCGATGCACCCTAAGAAGGTCGTTGCTATTAAGGGTGAAGTTGAAAAGCTTCTCAAGGCTGGGTTCATCTATCCCATCCCCCTTACAGACTGGGTGTCAAATATTGTCCCGGTGACTAAAAAACAAGGCACGATCCGTGTTTGCGGGGATTATCGAGATCTTAATCGTGCTTGTCCTAAAGACAACTATCCTACTCCCTTCATTGATCAAATCATTGATGAATGTGCCAGGAGCGAGATCTTTTCCTTTATGGATGATTTTTCTAGTTATAACCAGATTAACATCGCACCAACTAATCAAGAAAAGACAGCCTTTATCTGCCCATGGGGTACGTTCACGTACAAGAAGCTCCCTTTCGGCCTCAAAAATGTTGGAGCCACGTTTCAACGGGAAATGTCCTATGTGTTTCATGATTTTGTAGCATTGTCCAGCCTTACTTGGATGACCATCCCGCTCATTCTCGTAAGCGCCAAGATCACCCATACCATCTTCAGCAGATTTTTCTATGCTGCAGACACTATAACATTCGGTTAAATCCACACAAATGTGTTTTCTGCATGGAATCAAGACGTCTCCTCGGCTTCATCGTTTCCAAAGACGACATTTGCCTGGATCTCCTAAAAGTCGAGGCCATTGTAAATTTACCCCCTCCATCCTCACTGCATGAACTCCAGAGCCTGCAAGGAAAGACCAACTTTCTCCATCGTTTTATACCCAACTATGCTGGGCTAGCCATAGGATTTACCAGTTTTTTCAAACAAGGAATGCCCTTTGTATCGGACGAGGCCCAAAAATATTTTGATGATCTCAAGTTCGTCCTCATAAATGATCCTCTGTTGCACCCATTGGACTATTATCGAGATTACTTCCTTTACCTAGCCACGACCCCTAGCAGCATTGCTATGGTCTTGGTCCAAGACGAAGACAAAGGCAACGAACATGTAATCTACTACCTTAGTCAGAATCTCCTTGACACTGAAACGTGTTATGCACATGTAGAGAAGTTGGCTTTGGCTACTGTTCAGGTTGTTCAACGCTTTCAGCACTATATCCTTTTACGTACGACTACAGTGATTTTTGAATACAACCCTATGACCTATATCCTGACTCGTCAGTTGTTGGGGGGCAAGTATTCTAAATGGATCGTCATACTGCAAGAATTCGATTTGGACTTCACTACAGCCAAATCTAAGAAGTCAATTGTTTTCGCCAAATTGATTTGTTCCCTCCTCTCCAAAGCTCTCCCTGCTGGTGCAGATGAACATCGTCCATATGAGACCCTTTTCCTGATTAGCACCCTTGATCCATGCTATGGTGATATCATCGTGTATCTCCAAACGTCCACATTTCAGTCCTCATTGACCAAGGATGATCGTCGAAGGATTCGGCATCATTCCCAACCCTATTGTATTATTGGTGATATTTTATACCATGTCGGCGTCGATTCAGTTCTTTGTCGATGCCTTACGATTAAGGAATTTGAAAGAGTTCTCAATGATTGCCACTCCCGACAATGTGGTGGTCATATGTATGGTTACGCTACAGCTCAAAAAATCCTTCGTGCTAGTTATTTCTGGCCATCTATCTTCAAGGACTACATTCTTGTTGTTCGTAAGTGCCACGAATGCCAAATTCACCAACACAAGATGTGCGCCCCACATGCTCACCTACACCCCGTCATTACCATTGGTCCCTTTTCCAAATGGGGCATCGATTATATGACATGTAGCCCTCATTTGGTCGGGGGGCATGGCTATATTATCGTTGCTGTGGATGATTTCACCAAATGGGTCGAAGCGATGCCTACATATTCTACAAATGGTAAGACGACGACTCAATTCCTTTTAACCATGTTATTTCCAGGTTCGGCGTACCCTAAGCCATTGTCACAGACCATGGCTCCCATTTCAGATATTACATGATGGCTGAGCTGACATCTACATTGGGCTTGCACCGTGATGGCTCGACCCCATATTACCCTAAGGCCAACGGCCAATTTGAAATCGTGAACAAGGTCTTGGTCACAATGCTTCAGCGTACTATTGAGATGCACAAGTCAAATTGGCATCTCATTCTCTTTTTAGCTTTGTGGGCCTACCGAAGCTCAACCAAATATGCAACTAGTTTCACACCATTTCAGCTGGTCGATGGTCTGGAAGCAACATTTCCGATCGAAGGAGTGATTCCTTCACTCAATTTAGTTGTTGAATTCCTCCTCGAAACATCACCTCAAGAGGAACACCTCTTATATTTAGAATGATTGGACAAGGCTCAATGTCTCGCTGACTTGGTCAACGAAGCACAAAAGAAACAGGTCAAAACCCATTTAGATGAGTTGGTCTCCCCTCGTGCATTCTCTGAGGGTGATTTGGTGTTATTATATGACCAAGCTAATGATAAGTTGGGGGCAGGTAAGTTCGAACCTATGTGGCATGGACCCTATATCGTGAAACGCATTTTGTAGAAAGGAGCCAATGAGCTTATTGATTATGAAGGAAATCCGCTCGATAAGCCCTGAAATGGGCATTACCTCAAAAATTACTATGCCTAGGTCATCTTTCATGGTTACTTATGTACATTAGTGTGTTAGTCATTTTTGTATAGCGTGGTTTTATGTGATAGTTTTCAAACAACTTTCCTATTTACTATGATTTTCTTGCTTTGCAGATGTCTGCAATTCCTCACGTTGGTTTCGCTGATGGTGCTTGCCGTAGTACCCGGAACTTATCATCTGCGGCATGGGCTATTTATGACCCTAATGGTGAGTTGATTGACCTTCAAGGTATATGACTAGGTCGAACAACCAACAACATTGTTGAATACAGTGCAGTCATTGAACTGTTGTCAGGAGCCATCACTCTGGGCATCAGAGAATTAGTTGTCAACCTGGATTCACAACTTGTTGTCCTTCAACTCAATGAGCAATATTCCGTCAGGAACCCTCAAATATTGAGAATATATATCCGTATCCGTCTATTGGAAAGCCATTTTGATTATATTACATATCATCATATTCGTAGGCGCATGAATACATTGAGAGATGCATTAGCTAATTACGTGTTGGATAGACATTTAGGAAACATGTAAAAAAAAAAAAAAAAACCATTTGTATCACAATAGATAGGAAAATACAACACACACACACACACACACACACACACATATCTATATATATATATATATGGTGAGAAGGTTTGATACGACAAAACCCCAAAAAATAATATGTGTGTCTAAAATAACATCGATGGCTTGCAGGCCTCATACATCTGTGGCACGTGGGCCTCAAAAAATATGTAAGTACTGGACCTAGGAACTAATCAGCATGGTGATCATGGTAGCATGAGACAGCTCATGTAACACGACTTAGCAATCGACAGATCCGATATGAGACTCCCACCATGTGTCTCTAGTACTGACGAGGAATGTCTCCTACCCGAGCATACTCTGGGATACCACGAGTTAACCCTCAAGGTTCCTCATGATCTCCTCCTCATTGTCGCTCCCTTCCTGATAAGGGGCGAAAACATCGATAGGGCAGGGGACACGCCTGGCTATCAGGGACATCCCAACTGGCCACTCTGGCCCAACATCTGCATGAACAAGAGAAATGTTATAAGCACATATATATAAAAAACAATTAAAAAATCTCAACATTTAAAATTTATTTTTTACCTTCATCATCGAAGTCCTCCACAAACCAATGCCATTGTATGGCCAGTCCTCAATGACGATCTTCTATCATGGTAACCATGAAAAGAATGCAGGTCAGTATGACATATGCTGACCCCCAATGATCCTAGGCCTCAAACAACTCCAGCGGGCCATCCGCGGATCGCGTGGCATAGGAGGATCCACCTCAATCGGCTGATACTGGAGCAGTGGTACTCGATCCAGGAAGAAGGTCACAAGTACAGATTTGAAGGGAAATTGCTTCAGATTCCCAACCTTGGCTTTGGACAACTGGTGCATGACGTTCATCTTCATGGCCTCTGCCCAGTTGAAGATCGTAGGAGTTGTGCAGTCAATAGCATAAAGGAACTTCAACTTGTTAGTCTTATGTTCTGCCTGGGACCCCACCACTCTGTTGATAGTCAACAGAAGCACCCTCAGTGTCAGATCCCGCACACTGGAAATCTCTATCTTCCAACTCTTGGATTTTAGGGCCTCAGGGCGGTGTTCGGCAAGCAAGGAAGATATGTTTGCCCCAGTCAGACGTGACCCATACAAGTTCATTGGCTCTCCTCTGTAGGATAGTCTAGTGATGAAGTATATATCTGAAGTTTCCAACTCCAGCTCCTGGTTGCCAATGACAAAAATCTCCCAATTAATGTCCCAAAGACTAATCAGGTATCGAAACAACACGGGTTGGGCCCGCATCCCTGGCGTAAAGAAGAACTTGAGGAGCCCACAAACCCTCAAAGCCTCCAGGAAATTTGGGTCATTCATTTCCTGGGTTTCAACATCTTCATGTTCCCATTGTTTCCAATCCACCATTTTCAGCTATTCTCTCCTGCAAAAGCCATTAATTTGAGTCAATAATCATCATTGGCACATAAAATTCAAGTTTAAACGGTCAATTTTTTCGAAAATAGGATTTTTCCCTATCCACAGCACTGGCACCCCTATTTTAAAAACAGTTACGCCAATCGGCGCAGAGGATTTGTTAATCACCCTCAGCTGGCTGTTACCTGGAACTAGCGGCTCGTTGATTGACCTCCTGGATCTCTCGCAATCTGCTCTAAAACAATTAGGGAAAAAGTGAGTAAAAAGTCTTCACAACAAAGGTGAAATGGTAAAAATATATTTACTTTTCCCCTTTTTATTCATTTTTCTTGAAAATATCAGGTTTTGTAAATATTTTCTACTTATTTTACCTCAAGGACTCGATAATACACTTTACCTTACTTGTGCAACGACAATTGATGGATGTTCGACGATGATGATGAGTCACGTTTCAACTCTTTTCTCGACTCGTTAAACTCTTATGAAAAGATTTTCGAGTATTTTTTCCCTTTTTGACTCGTTAAAGAGAATAAAAATGGGGGGCGGGTCCACTTTCAGCACTTTTTTGACCCTTTAAATGTGAAAAGATGGTCGAGCCCTTGTTGTTTCGAAATTGTTAACGAATGCGAAACGTCATGTGCCCAGTATAAGTTTACCCCTTTTTCAGGCTAGCAGGCACTATTTACGAAAAAGGTACTCCTTGAATGAAATGGTTAAGCGGTTCTCTAAAGTATTGTTTTCTACCTTTTCGGGCTCGAGAGACACAAATATACGAAAAGGGACCACGTGGAGTTTTCTTTCACGTGTATTTTTCAAACTCTCTAAACATGAAAAAGATATCGAGTTACACCTTTGTCGGAATCATTAAACTATTAAACGACATCGGATTCGTCACTGTGATGAACATGAGCTTCTCCTTCCTAGGGCTCGTTAAACTTACTAGGTCGGATTCCTCCGAAGGATGAACTTATAGTGCAAGCATATGCTATCCCCTTCAAGCTTGCGATCAAAAAATAATTGGGGTACCTGCCAAAAATGGTGGGGGGAAATTTGGAAATCTATCAGTTGTGTCGGCAGCTCACTCTTGAACATGACACTCTTTGCTTTGTGTCGGGTTGGGACATCCTCTTTTACATCGTTGACCTTCCTGGGTTTGGGCCATTTTTTTTTGCCTTCCATTTTATCTCTACCATGTCATCATGACCACCAATCCCGTGGATCCAAAAGCTGCCAAACTTCTAGTTGTGTCGTCGATATGTTCAAGAGTTGTCCTTCTACAGTTACACTTACCTCTGATTCTCTGTGTCATCCAAAATCATTTTTGCATCCTCTTGTCTCACGTCGATGATATGGGATTCATTATGGCCCTCCTTCGACACGGTCGCTTTCTATCGACTTCAAATCATTATCCGGGAATTTGACCGAGAGACTCCTCTCTGGTACCTTAGAGCTTGCATGCCCTAATGGAAATTTCTTCACATTCGACAACAAGTTTACATCATTGGCTTTCGATCGAGGATTTTCACGGGTGTTCGACTTCAGTTCCTCTATTCACATTTCGTGACTTGTGTTGATAGTACCTTGAAGACCATTGTCATTATTGGTGGTTTCTATCACTCTTGTTAACATTTTACATCATTGACTGGTAATCAAGTGACTTTCTAGCATGTTCGACATCAACAGATCTATTCGCATGCTAGGATCTGTACTTTGATCAGGTCGTGTTGGAGTGCAAGACCCTGGACTCAGATCACAAAAGTCCAGGTTGCGAAGTGATGTGACATGGTTATGATGATATGCATGTCTCTTTCAGATGGCTAGCTACGACTAGACCATGAGTTGTCATATGTGATCCTTCTTATTATTGGATGGCTATGACCATACCTTGGTTTCGTTATGATCCTCCTTTATGGATGGCTGCGCTCATACCTGGATCCATTTACATGATCATTTTCTGGATGGTTGTGTCCATGCCACAATTCATGTATCATTTGACAGAGATCTCAGTTTATGTATATGTATCTGTACTTGCTTATAGGTTTTTCAATGACAAACTGGTTCCCCTCACTGATTTATAAAGCATTTCATCCCTCACTCTAGCTCAGCCTTCACGCTTTAGGGGGCATTTGTTACACAACATTTTGTCACTGTCCCTGTACTCCCCATTCCTTCATCCTTGAGGACCTCTACAGTGCATCCTGCATGCTTTGCCTTCATGAAGGAACTCCGATTGTGTCCCTCTTCATGAGTAGATAAATTCCCTTTTGCACCATTTCCCCTGAAACTTCTGTTTTGCCCAGTTTACAAGACAGGCGCTAATGGCCTTTGTCTCCCCTGCACCGATGTGCAGAGATTAGCACTACTCCTCGTGCCAAGTGGAGTGACTGAGCTATGTTCTAGTCGCGCTGGTCCTGTTATGGAAAGTTTTTTAAATTAGAGCTGAAGCTTCCATCTCTAGAAGCTCCGTAAAGGAAGTCTAGTAAATGGTTTGGCTAGATGGGGTCGAGGATGACAGTTTGGGCTCCTTTCCCCTATAATTATGGAACTATATAAAAGGATAAGTCCTTCTCCCATGAGAAGAGGATCCATATCCCATCCATATTTACTATATAAACCTCCCTTCTTCCCAAGCACAAACTAGTTGCAGAGTTAGAGTGTTGATATTATTTTGCTTATACTATTTTGGTTTGGAGTAGACAAGCAAGCTATTACTATTTGTAGCTATCTATTTGTGTGCGAGAGAAGTGTGATTTGGTTTGGAGTCAAGCCTAAAGGGAAGAGCTTTAAAACCATTGTTGATTGAGGCCATCATGGAATGCTAGCAGAAGTGTGTGGGAACCTGGTCTAGTTAGAGGAAGACTGCAACGTCAAGATCAATGGTTGTAATCTCTCTTTGATATTAATATATGCAACTATCAATTGATTTCCTACATGTTTTCTAATATTACATATTCATGGCTTAATGTTTCTTAACTTGTTAAGTAGGTTGAATTGCAATTTGTCTATTATTATGTTTGTTGCCTGTTGTGGTTTACTTGTTTCAGGTGCTTGAATATGGTCCTCTTGGAAGACATCCATAGATCTTCCCTTTGGTAGTCCTACATAAGCCCATCCAGATATTAGTTCAATAATAAATGAGCATTACCTTCATGATTCATATGAGAACATATTATGTTGATTTCATCTAGTGTGACTTATGCCTTTATGCAATTCAGAGGAGGAGATCCCTTCTTCTTTGATAATGTTTCCCAAGATGGAAATAGGGATCCATATTATCTTCAACCATATGACATGAATTTCATAATAGCATACATACCTCATCTTTCCTTTCAGTCATCCTAACTTCCTGTAGCAGCTTCATTTGAATGAAAGAACTTTATCCTTTAGACATGCTTCTTCGTTATGTTATCATACCATCATCCTTGAATCCCACGAGTTAGAATTATTGATTAAACTCTCACCTTCCTTTTAGATTGGTGAATCCTTTGATGAGCATTCCATCAGAAAAACTTGAGGATCTTTCGTATCCTCACCTGGAAAATGTTTCTTTATTGACTATTGTATGATGATCCCAGACAATGATCACCTCTACTGCTTACTATAAGTATCCCTTAAGGTTTGAATTAGGTTTGAAAGAGCTCTCATTCTTTGTAATTAATAGAACGTGTTACAGACATCCTTTCTGCTTCTCATGTCAAGAGCTCTTACTTCTAATGCTTCTATCACGATGATATTTTCTAATTTGATGCATCCTATATTATTTACAATGGCTCCTATATAAATTACAAGTGGAAAGTACCTTCTTAGTGAAGAATATTATCTCAGTCATAGTAAAGATCTTTTTTCTTCTTCCTTCTTAAGCTTCTTTGTCTCCGATTCTTTCCTTTCCTCAATAATATGGGTTCTTCTCTAGCCATGTTCTTCTTTTTATCTGTAGGACCAACCTTTCCAAATTTCTTTTTTCTTCTTGTCACTAATTGATTCCTTCTATCTCATCTTTTGTTACTATCTTTCTTCAACTTGTCTACTTTGGCCTTGGAGAGATACCATAATTTGATGAATGGGATAGCTTCTCTTCACTATTAGATATGAGGTTACCTTGTTCATATGTCAATGCATTTAGAATAACAGAGATTATTTCATTATCAAATACCATCTCTCATAGATCTTGAAATTTACCTTTTATTTGAGATACTTTTGAGAAGCATGATGATATCCCTTCATCCTTTGACACCTTCACTTTATGTAGATCATATCTAAGTGATATGATCTTTTCTATCGTGCTCTTAGAGAAAAGTTATACTAGCTTATTATATATTTCTTTAGATGTCTCCAGCTCAACTACCTATGAAATGAGAGGATCTTTGATAGATTCCTTAAGAATATTTTGAGCCTCGAGATCCCTTTCAATGTATTCAGATAATTTCGTTTCTTCGAATGGCTTGGAGACCTTTCCATGGACATGATCAATGGCTTCATTTACTTTGAGGACTATGCCTATCCTTATTTTCCATGCAAGGAAGTTTGATATCCCAACCAACTTATGGTTCTCCTTGAAACATGAAGTCATTTATACTAGATTAGGTTATAATAAAAGGTACTTACTTGTGAAGATAGAACCTTCAACTTGATGACGAACTTGTTGCTTCAGATGATCCTTTTAAGAAGGGTTCTTACTTCGATGAAAGAAGACTTCCTTCTTTGAGATCATTGCTTCAGTATAGATAAGATTTCATTTTGAGCTAACTTTCCATAGATTTGAAGAGCTTCCACTTCTTTGGTGTGATGATCTTTGAAGTGATTTTAGGGTTTCACTCTTTCTTCCTACTTCCTTCTTGAAGATAATTTCAAGATTCTAGCTAAAGTATATTTCTTCGATCTAGGGTTTTGTTAGATCTTAATTTATTACTTCTTCCTTTGAACCTTCCTCCAGTGTTTGATTTCTTCTTGATTAAATGCCCCTTCTTGTCTTTAGAACCTAAGCTTTGATACCATGTTGAGAAATATAGGGCATGAATAGTTAAAAGATTTATCTACTTGATTGTTGCATGTGATATACTTTTACTTCTTAGCTTATAGTATTTTCTTCGTTATGTTATTATTGTATTCTTTCATCAATGCAATTACCAATATGCACAATAAAAGACAAGTGACACAATTGATGAGTACCAAGACCATGACACAAACCATTAACTCTAGTATCCTCTCAAGAACCTTGTCAATAACCTTGATTCTCTACCTCTTCCCTTTCTCGCCTTTCTTCTTGGTCTCGAACTACTTTCCTTGGCTCCTTTAGAGAAACTCGATCTATATACTTCACACTACTTCCTTTCGACTTTCCCTAGAGGTTATAGATCTCTAGTCTCTACACTGCTCTTGTAGAGACTAGAGATACCCCTTCTTTTCTTCTTCTGTACCCAAAACAAATACCCCAAAAGAAACCTTCCTTTGTTGATCCCAGAAGAATATCTCCTTCGCACTACCTAGAAGAAGTCTCCTTCTCTAGCCCAGAAGATACTTCTCTTTGTTTCCCCAGAAGAAACTTCTCTTATCTCTTTTCGCACTTGAATTGGTAGTCTCTTCTTCACACTTATTCTTCAATGAATTCTTGTCGAGTTACTTCCTTTCAAGTGAGGTCGAGTTAGGCTTTATATACACCTCATCTCAAGTATTTTAGGTCGACATCATCCCTAGATGTTAGGTCAACTTCTTCTAACATGTTCTTCCATTGTTGTAGGCTGACTTGAAGAGGATAAGTGACAAGGTCTTGGAGGATATTTTACATAGACAAGTTCGACTCTATACAAAGTGTAATAAGACTTCATTACATGATAACGAATCATTTTATGACTAGATGACAAATAATTCCTAAAGACTCTCAATGGGAGTCTTGACTCCAAAACAAATTCTCTTGCTCATGAAACCCATGAAGCAAGTTAATTCCATAGTTTTATTTTTATTATTTACATATCATTACATAAAGTCATAATTACATGTCAATATGAAGATCGAACCTAGTTACAATTTTCAACAAGTGCGAAGTGTGTAGTTCAAGTCATAATGGGAGGAACTGTTGCGCAATTTTGGGGGTCAAGGAAGGTTGTTGGGCTTTGGAATTATGCAGTGCAACTTTCTTGGAGGACAATGACTACACACTCCACAGTTCTAAGTAGTAAGGTCACAACACTGAGTAAGACGGCTCAGTGCGTAGTTTAGTCAGGGTCCGATGCAGCTGAGTTGCTTGGTCGGGAATATTTTTGGAAAAGTTACTAAGTGCAGGAGGAAGATAGACTTGTGATGAACTTGAACTTGTGATCACACACTTATCATACTTCGACGACACGACAACATAGACCACCGGAGAAACAAGAAAGGATTTCCGTTTGTGTGACTGTCTCATAACCAGAAGCAAGAAGTGTGACACTTGAGATAAACTTTAGGACGACCATGACAACACTGTGCGATGGTGCTCAAAACTTTGTGTATGAATGCAACGAGTGTTTACATATTTAGGACAACTCGTATACATAAATGCCAACTTTCAAAACTGCCAGAAAAGGTCGATAAGCATGGAAAAATAGTCAAACATGCCAAAAGATGACAACTGATCCAACAAGAAAAAACCGGTCAAAGGACTTTAGGAAATCTCATGAAATGAGCTTAAGTGTTTACAAAAATCAAGGGAAAGACCAAGGAAGGTTCCAAAATTTGAGTGCAAGCCAAATTTTGAAGGGTGTTGCAACCACTACCACACTTGGCGAAACACTGGTTGATTTCCATCTTCTCTGACTTGGTTAGTTTCTTCTATGTAGGGCCTTGGTCCTTCAGGGAGTATTGATTCATCGTGCAAATTACTTTAGCTTCCCAACTTACCTAATGGGCATAAATGGTCTGCTTTCTACCTTCTCAGTTGAACACAACATAAAATTCAACATAATCACAATGTTTCAAATTAGGAAGGGTAGTTTAGCTTGCGAGCTTAAGATTTTCAAAGTATAGTTTTTCATCTCTAGTGTTTCTCTGCTCTCAATAGGCCTAGACAATACGCTGGTGGAGTCATGTAGGAACACAAGCATTGTTCTACTGCTAGTGAGCTTGGACAGTACCCCGGTGTATTTGCTTGCTTCACCTTTCTGCGAAGTAAGCTTTTCTCTTGTTTCACCTTTATTTATATTTAAAGAGAACCGTGCATCAACACTTATTTATTTTAGGGTGGAAGAGGAATCCCAACTTAGGTTTCCTCGTTTACATTTTTCCCCTTCTCCACTTCTACTAGTTGAATAAGCTTTGGAATACCAAAGCAGAAAAACCGAGTATAGGCATGAGTTTCTGGACTAAACATGGGTTCATGGTTGGACCAAAACTCTCCTTATGGATGAATCGTATTTTCTATCAGAATTTCATCGGACAAAAGGTGTAATGAGCACAAGGAAGATGGCAGATGGCTATCCAAATGCTGAAGTGTCACAAGAATATTTATAGTTTGAACACACACATACTAAGAAGCAAAATAGGTCTAGGAATCACACTTATTCGCATAATGAAAACAAAAGGAAAAAATCAACAAGGAAGAAAGAAAAACAAAAAAAAAAAGGAAACTCAAAACCAGGAAACAAAATCAGAAGACAAGAGAACAAAATGGCTAAAGAAAACATGGTGCAGAACTAGAATAAGAAAACAAGGACATACTACAAGGAACGAGTGCAGAATGGGTGAAAGAGAGGGAAAGATAGGGTGTTGCTAATCCTTCTCCCATCCTAACAGCTAAAGGGTCGGTCACGTGTAATGAAATTTCCAGTGAAGCCAACATAATTGCTCCTGACCTGCATCCATAGAGATAGGAACAATTAAAATAGATATAAATCATTGTGAAAGAGAAAAGATAAAAACTTGATTAACTTATACAAGAAAAATAATGTATTTCCTGTGGATGTAAAGGTGTGTCACACCCACTACTTTTATCGAATTCACAATCTTACCTTTTCAATGAATACCATTTTTCAACAAACCTCAGAAGATTCTTGCGGATGTGTCTTCATCTATATTGAGCTCCTTAGCAAGTGCGAGAAAATATTGAAACTTGATGTTTGCTACAAAGCTTGTGAAGTAAGATAGTCCCATCCATTCAGCGATTGGATCGTAAAATTAATGACGACAATTCATGACGACCCCCTTGAAAACCCCAAAATCTTGAAAAAGGGGAATTTTTATTAGAGAAACGGGAACACGATGGGAATCTTGTGAGGGAAAATAGATTTGATCATTCTCAGCGGTCATGCCAAGAGAGTGAGGTCATGCCATAACCATCAGTGAAGGATGAAGTGCCTCACCTGCTTGACAAAAAATTAAAGAGAGAGATGTTGAACAATGAAGATCAAGGGGTGTGAAATAACTGCCATTAGATGTGCTTGAAAATGATAAGCTGAATGATAGTCAACAAAGACAGAGAAATGATCAAATGAGCTACTTGAAACATTAGATTCTTGGTTTGCAATAAACGAAGAAAAATTAATTTGAACAATCTCGCGAATGCTCTAAACAATCGAACCTAGTTCCTTGCGAGCCAAATATGATATACCACCTTCCTGCAATTGGGGACAAATTTTACAAGTATCGTAGTCATTAAAAGAGTTTAAAAAGGATGTTAGCACCACAAATGCATGAGATCAGTTGGAACATGGTGAACAAAGAAGAACTTGATTCGTGTGACAGCTTGTGCATTCATTATCACTCAAGAAGATTTCTGGTGCGATGACAAGAAATATTTGTGATATAAAATCCACAAGAAGACCGAGGAGCTAACCATTAAGGGATACATTTGATAAGTATGGTTCCTTCAGGCAAAGATATTCCTTGAGATAATAAACTTCACAATTCCATGACTCTATGAAAGATGCACATTCCCACCCCGAGTTTGATGTGAGAGATTTGCATGAAGACGAACAAACTGTAACAAATTCTTGAATTCGGTCATAAGTAAAATCTTAAAATTTGAAAGGTAACACCCAGAATACCAAATATTTTTCACACGGGAATTCACATCGAGTGAAACGATGCTGATAAACGGATTGTGCGAGAGACACCAGATCTGATTTAGTTCCAGTGCTTGCCAGAGTTGCGAGATCCTGACAAAACCATCAACGGAAGTTAAAGTGCCTCGACTCCCTGAAAGGTCCCAAAACTTCCCAGGATTGTAGAATCACATTGTGAAGCTTGAACAAGATCATGCATAGCTTGAGGATAACTACTATTTTTGGTCTCAATAAGACCACTTATTATTGGATAGTAGCCATCTCTGTCACAGATTTTACCAGATTTTTAATTTCAACAACCAGATTGCTCAATTGGAGAGGATCTTTTGATCACAAATTCAAAGATAAATGAATTAGTGAGGTCTCATGAGCAAGCTGATTTGAGGAGTTATCTTGATGTAGGATAAGAGATGACGATGGATGGGAAGGGTACCTTGTGATTTGACTGTTTTCAATTTCATCATGGACAACCTCACTGCCATGTGTCAATTGAGGGGATAACTCATCGGATGAAGAAACTGAAGAGCATGGAGTATCTTCGTTGGAATCAGATGTGTTGCAAATGGTAGGACACAAGGGATAGTGAAGTGAAGAGAAAGTTTCGATATGAACATCTTCTTTGACTGAACCATATTCTAGATCTAAATTAAAATCTTCATGAGAAACCGAAAGATCATATGATGTGCTTGGGCATTCTTCACGGCATAGGAAATAGAGTTATCATCATTGGAATTATCACTGCCCAAGGTTGGGGGTTGATTGTATTGGATTTTCCACTGATATTAGTAGATTGAGAATCATTCAAGAATGGAAACTTATTGTGTTGACATGGAAGATTCTGAAATAGAGAGGAAAGATTGGAAGAATATTCACCTTGTTTCTCCTCTACCTGAGTATTGTGAAGCATATAGATAAGGCAGGTCTTGGTACAAAGAGTTAGGATATGTAGATGTTAGAGGACAAAAAAAATCCAGATTATCTTTGTGACCAGAGTTGTGAACAGTGACATCATCTTGTGAAATGGAAGAGTGAGTCTTCACCGTAGGCTTCATGAGCCATTAAGTAATTTCCTCCATTGAAGCAGAAGAAGAATGGGAAGATGGATTGGAGATTTGATTCACAGATTTTTCTAATTTTACAATCACTACGAGGAGGCACCCTCATCGAACCGAAAAAGGAGGAGGACAAAGAACAAAAGGGGTAGTAAGCTCCTCATCTGATATTTGAGGTGCCTCATGATTCACAAGAGTTGGGGAAGAAGAAAAATCAGGAGGTTCAAGCTCACCATATGAAGAGACATGAACCAAGCGCTCAAATTCTTGTTTCAAGAAATCCCAATTAAAATGTTTTTCAGGAATTTCACAACAGAGGTGAAGGAACCGATCAGAAAAATCCTCAACTGATTCATCAAGCTTCATTCTTCAAGAATTGTTCTTCCACAAACGTCTCGATAGTTATACTTATCGAAGGCTTGATGAATCTCCCCGAGGAAGTGACACATGGAATGAATGGAAGAGGGTAGCAAGGTATGGGACCACCGATTAGCATGACCTTCAAGGGTGAGGAAGAAAAGCACACAAGCCAACTCTTCGTATAATAACTCATGACATGAATTGACATAAAACTGCTAACATGGACTGGCTTGATGACGTGGCAATGTTAAGTCGCTATTGCCGCTGAGTGATAGATGTGTTTTTGAATATGCTTTCTCTTCTCCTCCGCATAGCTTGATGATGTGGGGTCTTCAATGATATTTGGTCTTGAAAGGTGGTTTCACATTTGTGTTCCTTTTGCTTTCTCTTGGTAGGTCCATTCGTTCGTTCAACTACAAGTGAGTCTTTAGGCATGCTTTCCTCCTCCTTCTTCTTCTTCAATATCTCATTGTGACTTGACAGTGTACCTGTTCCTGCAATTCACTAATGACGGGATGCCATCAATCAGAAAAATCCCCTTATCATAAGATGATGCATTATTATACATGAACTGAGCCCGGGACAAGTGACAGGTTGGGAGAGAGGGCCTAGTTATTGTGCACTACGCAGTTCCAGGTGACAGGAAGGGAGGTTGATCACTGAGACTGTGCAGAGTGCAACTCAGGCTTGACTGAGGGACTTTTCAGCACAATCCCTGCTAGGGAAATAAATTGCATAGTGGCCACAGAGAGTCAAGATTGCGTAGTTCATGTAGGCAATGGTTGATGTGAGATGGGAACTTGGGAGACATATATGCCTAGCTTTTAGAGGCAAGGGGGATTGGGCAGTAGAAAGACCTGGAGGAAAAATTTGTGCAGTTCTTGAGGTCAGTGAGCTTCGAGTGGGGGATGACACTGGGGGACACATCTGCATAGTTTTAGAGGCCAAGGGAGGCTAGGTTCTCTATGCATTGTGGGGTTCTAGTAGGCAAGGGGAAAAGCTTGAGGACTGAAAGTGTTGTTGAGAAATATAGGGCATGAATAGTTAAAAGATTTATTTGCTTGATAATTGTTTGTGATATACTTTTACTTCTTATCTTATATTATTTTCTTCGTTATTTTATTATTGTGTTCTTTTCAACGAGACAATTACCAATACGCACAATAAAAGACAAGTGACATAGTAGGTAGGCTTGTTATCCAGGGCCAAAATCTCTCACCTCTTTAGAGGAAAACCTGACCAAAATTCTTCTTCTAGATCTTCAATTGATGGGTGCCAAGACCATGACACAGACCCTTAACTCTAGTATCCTCTCAAGAACCTTGTTAGTAACCTTGATACTCTGCATCTTGAATTTCTCGCCTTTTTTCTTGGTCTCGATTTGCTTTCCTTGGATCCTTTTAGAGAAACTTGGTCTCTATATTTCAAATTGCTTCCTTTCGACTTTCCCTAGAGAATCTCAGTCTCTAATCTCTACACTACTCTTCTCAGCTATCTCTAGAGAATCTTGGTCTCTAGATTAGAAACCTTAGTCTCTATAGTGCTTCTTTTCGATATTTACTTGATTTCTTCATTTCTTCTTTTGTATCAAAAACAAATACCCAGAAGAAACCTTCCTTTGCTGATCCTAGGAGAATCTCTCCTTCTAACTATCCAAAACCTTCGCTGCCCCAGAAGATGCTTCTCTTCATTGCCCTAGAAGAAACTTCTCTTATACCTTTCCTCACTTCACTTGGTAGTCTCTTCTTCACACTTATTCTTCAATGAATGCTTGTCGAGTTACTTCCTTTCAAGTGAGGCCGAGTTAGGCTTTGTATACACCTCATCTCATGTATTTTAGGCCGACATGATCACTTGAGGTTAGGCCGACTTCTTCTAGCATGTTCTTCCATTATTGTAGGCCGACTTGAAAAGGATAAATGACAAGGTCTTTGAGGATATTTTACATAGATAAGTTTGACTCTATACAAAGCGTAACATGACTTCATTACATGACAATGACTCTAACATTTTATGACTATATGAAAAATAATTCCTAAAGACTCTTAATGGGAGTCTTGACTCCAAAAATAAATCTCGCTCATGAAACCCATGAAGCAAGTTAATACAATAATTTTATTTTTCTTCTTTACATCTCATTACATAAAATCATAATTACATGTCATTATGAAAACCAAACCTAGTCACACTTTTCATCACTCCCTCTTAAGTATGGAGGTATTCATAATAGTACTTGGACTTTCTCAATATGAAGAGTTTCTCATAAGAATAATTTGGATTGGTAACTCATTTGTATAGCATCATATCAACCAACATTGTTACATAGCAAGACCTTCACTAACATCTCCTTATCTTCACAAGATTTGAGCTCAATGTTGGCCAGACCAATGATTTATAGACATTCTCATCATTGTCTCTCTCGGAACATCCCCTACTCGGGTACTCAGGGTGTGTTCCAGGAGGACTATTCTTATCTTGGACTCCCCAACCCTCACAAAATATCGGTCCTCCGCGACTACTCTTCTATTGGATTCCCTATCTCATCCTCAAAGAGTATTAGATACCAAATGATTACCTAATCCTCCATTATGTCTTCCCAGGTGAAGACCAGAATGACATGTCTATCTCTCCCTCTTAAATAGGGAGGACATATTCCATTAAAGGAATGTAGTCATTCCTACCAAAAAGGAATGTACCTAAGCTCCCTCTTGGCTTAGGAATTTCAAGTTTCTTCCCTTTGGAAGTCCTACATAAGCCCGTCCAAATATTAGTTCAATAATAAATGAACATTGCCTTTGTGATGTTCTTTTGTCATGACATATTCCTATAGGTATCAACATCTTGCATGCAAATTGACACATCTACCAAAGACATCCATTGTCAAGGGTATTCATATTTTATTCGACTCTTATCAGATTCTTCATATATTTCTGGACGATGTTCTAGTCAAATCTTCTTAGACTTCAGATGTTGAATGCCTTCTACCCTTGTTGCGTATTTTGCGATCTCTTCCTTTCTATTCACACTCTTCAGTTCAAGCAGATTCCAATCAGAGTTCCTTAATTGTAGTCAACTTTCTCGTGATTCATATGAGAACATATTATGTTGATTTCATATAATGTGACTTACGCCTTTCTGCAATCTTTCAAAAGAGGAGATCCCTTCTTCTTTTGATAATATTTCCCAAGATGGAAATAGTGATGCATATTATCTGCAACACTATGAGATAACTTTCATAATATCTTACATACCTCATATTTCCTTTCGGTCATCCATACTTGTTGTAGCAACTTCATTTGAACCAAATAACTTTATCCTGTAGACTTGTTTATTTGTTATGTTATCATACCATCATCCTTGAATCCCACGAGTTGGAATTCCTGATGAAACTCTTGCCTTTCTTTTAGATCGGTGAATCCTTTAATGAGGATTCCATCATACAAACTTGAGGATCTTTCATATTCTCACCTGGCAGCTGTTTATTTATTGGCTATTGTATGATGATCTGTGTTGATGATGGCCTCTACTTCTATCTATAAGTATCCCTTGAGGTTTTAATGAGGTTCCCAAGAGCTCTCATTCTTTGTAATTAACAGAACTTGTTCCAGACATCCTTTTTTCTTCCCATGTCAAGAGTGTAGGTTTTAACCCCGTACAGAAATTACCTGTATACGAATTCTAAAACACAGAAAACAAACAATGTGAGAGAATAGCACATAAAACACATATACACAGAGATTTTCCCCCGGATCCCAAAACCAGGACTACCAAATTGATTTTTCATTATGTTCCTTTCAATGTTACAATACATATATATACATGCCGAAGCATCCAATACCATGGACCGAAAACCATCGTGCCCAAAACCATGTCCGAAAACCATGCACAAAACCATAGGTAGGTCTACCCACCTAATATAGGTTCCAAAAAAATTTCCCACGGGGCGCTACCCCGGACCTTGTAGAGGGGGGCTGACCGCCCCCCCTCACACCCCCTATACAAGGGGGGATTTCGTGTTAGGCCCCTATACTACTAGTGTAACCCCTTATTGTTATTAGTACAACCCCCTTATTATATTGATGTACCCATGTAGTCCCCATATTGTTACTATTGTGCCCCATAGAAGCCCACTATTGTTATTATTGTGCCCTTACATTATTATTGTTATGTCGGCTCTGATTATATTATGACCTCTTAGACTCCTATATATAGAAAGGAGGCCTTGTCATTGTATCATCCAATAATTGTTCATTTATGTAATGTAAAAGAGGTTTCCCCCTCGAAGAGGCTGAATTCTAAGGCGTTGATCTATCTTTTCTATCTTTTGTGAGCTGGTTTCATAACATTTGGTATCAGAGCTTTGGATTCTACGGTTTTCGCTGCTCCAAACAGGTCATCATGGAATTTTCGCTATAACTTTATTTTTGTGAAATTTCAGAAGTTAATAAAACAACCCATTTGAGATAAAATTTCGCTGAAACTCGGGTCCAAATTTCAGAGCTTGTCTCTCTATATTTTCGAAGATATGATTTGAGGAAGTT
The DNA here is from genome assembly GCA_000404065.3 of Pinus taeda. Taxonomy (NCBI): domain Eukaryota; kingdom Viridiplantae; phylum Streptophyta; class Pinopsida; order Pinales; family Pinaceae; genus Pinus; species Pinus taeda. Next base: position 55,478 of record APFE030704888.1, on the reverse strand, counting down.
ATAGTTTTTGCAAGCTCTAGAATTTCATCTAGAACAGGTCATTGTGGAATTTTCGCTATAATGTTTTCACTACGTAATTTCAGAAGCTAAAACAAAAACACATTTGAGAAGCAATCGATCTGAACCTCGGGTCCGAATTTCAGATCTTGTCTCGCTATATTTTCGGATATATGATTTGAGGAAGTTAGGGTTTTGCAGACTCCCGAATTACATCTTAAACAGGTGACCTTGGGAAAATCGTCATAACTTTCTCTCTTAGAATCAGATTAAAATTTCGTCAGAAGTTATAGAAAGAGGATGGACTGTAGTCTTTTGTGTGTATGTTTTAGATCCAAAGGTCAAAACAATAACACGTGGCACATAATACAAGTTTTCTATTTTGAACAGGTGTATAATCAGGTCATCTTGGGAGATTGTGCATAACTCTTTCTTGGAGAATCCAATTTTGATCAAACTAGTGGCATTGAAAAGAGGATGCAGAGGGCTACTATAGGTCACGAGTTTAGAACTGGAAGATCCGAAATTATAGAGTTACAGTCGTTTCAAGATCGAGCTCCTAAAATCAGGAAAAAGTGAGATGAGGAAGTTTGATGGCAAGGATCCGGTAAATTGGATACTACAGATGGAGAAATATTTTGATCTACATGGTGTACCACTGTTACAAAAGGTATGTATGGCATCTAATTATTTAGAACCGAATTAATTTTTATGGTATAAAGGGCTTTGATCTCGTAAACCACTTGTCACGTGGTTAATTTTCATGAAGGAAATGATAACACATTATGAGGATACAAAGAGAAACACCTTCTTTAGCCAATTGATAAATCTCAAAAAAAAGTGTTCAATGGCAGAGCACATTGAGGACTTTCAAAATATGAATATAAGGGAAAATGATATTCCAGAGAAGCAGAGGATTGATGTCTACATAGGGACTTTAAAGGATAACATTCAACATGAGGTTCATCTTTGGGAACGTGATTCAGTGGAGAAGGCATTCAGGTTGGCAAGAAAAGTGGAAAGAAAAATTATGGAAACAAGGAATTCTACCCCTCACAACTATAAAGATGGAAGTGTTGTTTCTCCTAGCCTTCCACAACCTACA
>APFE030704888.1:0-52654 GCA_000404065.3 Pinus taeda | reverse complement strand
ATCACATCGAGAAAGAAGAAATGAATCCAACCATATCTTGTAATGCATTGGCTGGAATTACCACTCCTCAAACTATTAAGATAGAAGGACATATCAAGAATAAAAATGTTCAAGAAGTGAAAGATCACATCAAGCATCAAGAAATGTATCTGACCATATCTTGTAAAGCATTAGAAGAAATTACCACTCCTCAAACTCTAAAGATAGAAGGACATATCAAGAATAAAAGAGTTCAAGCAGTGAAAGATCACATCGAGCATCAACAATAAGTTCTCCAACTTTTAAAGGATAACACCACTTTGGTGCAGAATCGAATGAAACAATAGGTAGATCAACATCGCAGTGAAAAATGTTTTGATGTAGCTGATTGGGTATTTTTACAGCTACATCTCAAGCAAGCTATTTATGAGAAGGAAATGTTGGCAATACTACATGCACTTAAGAAATGGTGACCTTACCCAATGGGAATACACTTCAAGGTAAAACTGGATCATGATAGTCTTAAATACTTTTTAGAACAAATATTATCTTTAGAAGAACAAAAAAATGGGTCACAAATATGTTCGGTTATGAATTTGACATCATCTATAGAAAAGGGAAGCAAAATTTTGTTGCAGATGCACTCTCAAGAAAGGATGAGGATGTGGAAGCATTGTTTTATGCTATTTCTATTATCCAACTAGATTGAATACACAAAGCAAGGGATGATTTGAAGAAGGACGAAGAAGTGTGGCCACTCATTCAAAAGTTACAGAAGATCCCAATTCAAACAATATTTCCAGAACTTGAAGAGGAAGGGAAAATCATATTGGAACCTGGAGCAATCACAGAAACAAGAACCTGACAGCTACGAAATCGATCAATTTCAGAGTATCTCATCAAGTGGAAGGACTTACTCGCTGAAGATTCCACATGGGAGGACAAGAATTTTATACAGAAGCATCAAGAACTACTCAAGCGTTGAGGACAACACTTTTTGAAAGAGAAGGGCATGTTAGGCCCCTATATTACTAGTGCAACCCCTTATAGTTATTAGTACAACCCCCTTATTATATTTATGTACCCATGTAGTCCCCGTATTGTTACTATTGTGCCCCATAGAAGCCCACTATTGTTATTATTGTGGCCTTACATTATTATTGTTATGTCAGCTCTGATTATATTATGACCTCTTAGACTCCTATATATAGAAAGGAGGTCTTGTCAATTTTGTATCATCCAAGAATTGTTCATTTGTGTAATGTAAAGGAGGTTTCCCCCCTCGAAGAGGCTGAATTCTAAGGCGTTGATCTATCTTTTCTATCTTTTGTGAGCTGGTTTCATAACATTTTGCTCCCCGTTGTGGCAAGAATATAGCACAAACCAACAAAGAGCTATTACTTCTAGTGCTTCTATCACGATGTTATTTTATAATCTGATGCATCCTAACTTATTTACACTGCCTCCGATATAAATTACAAGTGGAAAGTACCTTCTTAATGAAGAAGATCATCTCGGTCAGAGTAGAGGTCTTTTTACTTCTTCGTTCTTAAGCTTCTTTGTCTCAGGTTCTTTCACTTCCTTAGTAATATGGGCTTCTTCCCTATCCCTCTTTTGTTTAGGACAATATCTTCTATAGTGCCCAAGTTTCTGACAACCATACCATCTTTCCTTAGCCATGTTCTTCTTTTTCTCTAGAGAACCAACATTTCCAAATTTCCTTTTTCTTCTTGCCACTAATTGATTCCTTCTATATGGTCTTTTGTTACTTTCGTTCTTCAACTTGTCTTCTTCAACATTGCAGAGAGACCATAATTTGATGAATGGGATAACTTCCTCTTCCCTAGTAGATATGAGGTTCCCTTGTTCATCAACCAATGCATTTAGAATAATGGAGATTATTTTGTTATCAGATACGATCTCTCCTATATCTTGAAATTGACCTTTTATTTGAGATGCTTTTGAGAGGCATAATGATATCCTTTCATCCCTTTACACCTTCATTTTATATAGATCAGATCTAAGTGATATGATCTTTTCTATCGTTCTCTTAGATAAATGTTCTACCAGCTTATCATATACTTCTTTAGATGTTTCCAACTCGGCTACATAGGAAATGAGAGGATCTTTGATAGATTCCTTAAGAATATTTTGAGCCTTGAGATCCCTTTCTAGGTATTCAGATAATGATTGTTCTTTAGATGGATTGGATACCCTTCCATGGACATGATCAATGACTTCATTTACTTCGAGGACTATGTTTATCCTTATTTTCCATGCAAGGAAGTTTGATATCCTAATCGCTTATGGTTCTCCTTGAAACATGAAGTAATTTTTACTAGATTAGATTATAATAAAAGGCACTTACTTGTGAAGATAGAATCTTCAACTTGATGATGAACTTGTTGCTTCAGATGATCCTTTTAAGAAGGGTTCTTACTTCGATGAAAGAAGACTACCTTCTTTGAGATCCTTGCTTCAATAGAGAGAATATTTCCTTTCGAGCTAACCTTCCTTAGATTTGAAGAGCTTCCACTTATTTGGTGTGATGATCTCTGAAGTTTTTTTAGGGTTTCAATCTTTCTTCCTGCTTCCTTCTTGAAGATAATTTCAAGACTCTAGCTAGAGTATATTTCTTCGATCTAGGGTTTTGGTATATCTTGATTTCTTACTTCTTACTTTGATCCTTCTTCCATTGCTTGATGTCTTCTTGATTGAATGCCCCTTCTTGTCTTTAGCACCTAAGCTCTCATACCAAGTTGATAAATCTAGTGCATGAATAGTTAAAAGATTTATCTGCTTGATAATTGCTTATGATATACTTTTACTGCTTAGATTATAGTATTTTCTTTGTTATGTTATTATTGTGTTATTTTCATCAAGACAATTACCAATATGCACAATAAAATACAAGTGACATAGTATGTAGGCATGTCAGCAAGGGCCAAAACCTCTACCTCTTGAGAGGAAAACCCAATCAAAAATCTTCTTATAGATCTTCAATTAATGAGTACCATGACCATGACACAGACTGTTAACTCTAGTATCCTCTCAAGAACCTTGTCAGTAACCTTTATGCTCTCCCTCTTCCCTTTCTCGCATTTCTTATTGGTCTCGAACTACTTTCCTCGTCTTCTTCTAGAGAAACGTAGTCTCTATACTTCACACTGCTTCCTTTTGAATATCCTTATATAATCTCGGTATCTAGTCTCTACACTCCTCTTCTCGGCTATCTCTAGAGAATCTCGGTCTCTAGATCATAAACCCTAGTCTCTATACTGCTTCTCTTCGATCTTTACTTGATGCCTTCATTTACTCTTTTTTACCCAGAATAAATACCCCAGAAGAAACCTTCCTTCGCTGGTGCCGGAAGAATCTCTCCTTCAGACTACCCAGAAGAAGTCTCCTTCGCTACCCCAGAATATACTTCTCTTCACTGCCCTAGAATAAACTTCTCTTATCCCTTTTTGCACTTCACTTGGTAGTCTCTTCTTCGCACTTATTCTTCAATGAATACTTGTCGAGTTAATTCCTTTCAAGTGAGGCTGAGTTGGGCTTTATATACACCTCATCTCATGTATTTTTAGTCAACATGATAACTAGACGTTAGGTTGACTTTTTCTAACATGTTCTTCCATTGTTGTAGGCTGACTTGAAGAGGATAAGTGACAAGGTGTTGGAGGATATTTTACATAGACAAGTTTGACTCTATACAAAGTGTAACATGACAACAACTCTATCATTTTATGACTAGATGACAAATAATTCCTAAAGACTCTCAATGGGAGCCTTCACTCAAAAACAAAATATCTTGCTCATGAAACCCGTGAAGCAAGTTAATACAATAGTTTTAGTTTTCTTATTTACATCTCATTACATAAAATCATAATTACATGTGATTATGAAGACCGAACCTAGTTACACTTTTCCACACTCCCCCTTAACTAGGGAGGTATTCATAATGGTACTTGGACTTTCTTAATCTGAAGAATTTCTCATAAGAAGAATTTGGATTGGTAACTCATTTGTATAGCATCATATCAACCAACATTGTTACATAGAAAGGCCTTGACTAACAACTCCTTATCTCCATAAGATCTAAGCTCAATGCTGGCGAGACCAATGATTTATAGACACTCTCATCATTGTCTCTCTCGGAACATCCCCTACCTGAGTACTCAGGGTGTGTTCCACGAGGATTATTATTATCTTGGACTCTCCAACCCTCACAGAATATCGATCCTCCATGACTACTCTTCTATTGGATGCCCTATCTCATCCTCAAAGAGTATGAGATGCCAAATGATTACCCAATCCTCCATTCTATATTCCCAGGGGGATGTTTCTTTATTGATTATTGTATGATGATCCCAATCGATGATGACCTTTATTTCTTTCTATAAGTGTCCCTTGAGGTTTTAATGAGGTTTCCAAGAGCTCTCATTGTTTGTAATTAATAGAACGTGTTCCAAACATCCTTTCTGCTTCCCATGTCAAGAGCTCTCACTTATAATGCTTCTATCACGATGTTATTTTCTAATTTGATGCATCCTATCTTATTTACAATGCCTCCTATATAAATTACAAGTGGAAAGTACCCTCTTAGTGAAGAAGATCATCTCAGTCATTATAGAGATATTTTTTCTTCTTCCTTCTTAAGCTTCTTTGTCTCATGTTCTTTCACTTCCTCAATAATATGGGCTTCTTCCCTGTCCCTCTTTTGTTTAGGAAAATCTCTTCTATAGTGCCCAAGTTTCTTACAGCCATCAGATATTTCTCTCGCCATGTTCTTCTTTTTATCTGGAAGACCAAACTTTCCAAATTTCCTTTTTCTTCTTGTCACTAATTGATTCCTTCTATTTGATCTTTTGTTACTTTCCTTCTTCAACCTGTCTTCTTCTGCCTTGCAGAGAGACCGTAATTTGATGAATGGGATAGCTTACTCTTCCCTAGTAAATATGAGGTTACCTTGGTCATATGCCAATGCATTTAGAATAAAAAATATTATTTCGTTATCAGATACCATCTCTCCTAGATCTTGAAACTGACCTTTTATTTGAGATACTTTTGAGAGGCATGATGATATCCCTTCATCCTTTGACACCCTCACTTTATGTAGATCATATCTAAGTGATATGATATTTTCTATCGTGCTCTTAGAGAAAAGTTCTACCAGCTTATCATATATTTCTTTAGATGTCTCGATCTCAGCTACATAGGAAATGGGAGGATCTTTGATAGAATCCTTAATAATATTTTGAGCCTTGAGATCCCTTTCCATGTATATAGGAAATGCCTTTTCTTAGAATAGTTTGGAGACCTTTTCATGGACATGATCAATAACTTCATTTACTTCGAGGACTATGTCTATCCTTATTTTCCTTGCAAGGAAGTTTTATATCCCAACCAACTTATGGTTCTCCTTGAAACATGGAGTCATTTTTAATAGATTAGATTATAATAGAAGGTACTTACTTGTGAAGATAGAATCTTCAACTTGATGACGAACTTGTTGCTTCAAATGATCCTTTTAAGAAGCGTTCTTACTTCGGTGAAAGAAGACTGCCTTCTTTGAAATCGTTGTTTCAATAGAGAGAAGATTTCATTTCGAGCTAACCTTCCAAAGATTTGAAGAGATTCCACTTCTTTGGTGTGATGATCTCTGAAGTGCTTTTAGGGTTTCAGTCTTTCTTCCTCCCTCCTTCTTAAAGATAATTTCAAGATTCTAGCTAGAGTATATTTCTTTGATCTAGGGTTTTGGTAGATCTTGATTTATTACTTATAGCTTTGATCCTTCTTCCACTGCTTGATGTCTTCTTGATTGAATGCCCATTCTTGTCTTTAGAACCTAATCTCTAATACCATGTTGAGAAATCTAGGGCATGAATAGTTAAAAGATTTATATGTTTGATTATTGCATGTGATATACTTTTACTTCTTAGCTTATAGTCTTTTCTTCATTATGTTATTATTGTGTTCTTTTCATCAAGACAATTACCAATATGCATAATAAAAGACAAGTGACACAATATGTAGGCTTGTCAGCCAGGGCCAAAACCTCTCACCTCTTGAGAGGAAAACCCGATCAAAATTCTTCTTCTAGATCTTCAATTTATGAGTACCAAGACCATGACACAAACCCTTAACTCTAGTATCCTCTCAAGAACATTGTCAATAACCTTAATTCTCTACCTCTTCCCTTTCTCGCCTTTCTACTTGGTCTCGAATTGCTTTCCTCGGCTCCTTCTAGAGAAACTCGGTCTCTATACTTCACACTGCTTCCTTTAGACTTTCCCTATAGATTCTCGATCTCTATTCTCTACACTGCTCTTCTAAGCTATCTCTAGAGAATCTCGGTCTCTAGATGATAAACCATAGTCTCTATATTGCTTCTCTTTGATATTTACTTGATGCCTTCATTTCTTCTTTTGTTCCCAGAACAAATACCCCAGAAGAAACCTTCATTCGCTAATCCCAAAAGAATCTCTCCTTCGCACTACACATAAGAAGTCTCCTTCTCTACCCTAGAAGATACTTCTCTTTGCTACCCTAGAAGAAACTTCTCTTATCCCTTTTCGCACTTCACTTGGTAGTCTCTTCTTCTCAACCAAAAATTGATTCGTTTTTATTCCTTCAGGTAGGTCTTCATTAAATACATGAGGGAGATACTGTTCAGTTCATCTCCCGATGAGTGTTCATATTATTTATTTATCTATTTACATTATATTCACCCAATCATGAGGATTAGGTGTCAACATTCCCCCCCTTAATCTGAAGGGATGTTGGTGAGTCCAAGCATCATTCTGAATCGTTCAAGCTTTTATCTTCCAAGTGCTTTGGTGAAGATGTATGCAATTTGCTCATTTGTGGAACAATGGCGGAGATGGATTGTTTTGGCCTCAACATGATGTCGAATCAGATGATATTTAGTATTGATGTGCTTTATTCGATCATGGAACTTTGGGTTCTTGGCCAATTTTATTGTAGAGGTATTGTCAATCATGAGTGGAGTTGATTGTACTTGTTTTACCTGCAAATCTTCAAGAATTTTCCTGAGCCACACAATTTCTTTTGTTGCTTCAGCCACTGCCACGTATTCTGCTTCTGTTATGGAATCTGCTAGTATCGATTGTTTACGTGATCTCTAGGAGACATCTCCTGATCCAAGACTCATAGCATATCCTGAAGTAGATACCCTACTTTCTTTGTCTCCATCGAAGTCTGAATCAAAGTATCCAATCAAGCTGAAGTCGTCCACCTGTGTATACTTGATTCCAAAGTATTGAGTTCCCTTCAAGTACCTTAGAACTCTTTTTACAGTAGACCAATGTCCCTCACAAGGCTTTTGCATAAACCTGGAGAGGATTCCAACAACAAATGAAATGTATGGTCTGGTAGTAGTTAGGTAGTTGAGACTTCCTACAAGCTGTCTATACTTTGTTGCATCCTCAAATTCCTTTCCTTCAATAGATGTGAGCTTTAAGTTTTGTTCCATTGGAGTAGAAAGAGGATTGCACTCTGTCATGCCAAATCTGTTTAATAAATCTCCAATGTATTTCTTTTGAGAAAGAAATATGGATTTTGGATGTTGGGTTACTTCAATGCCAAGATAGTAATGAACATAGCCCAAATCAGTCATTTCAAAACTTTTCCCCAATTCCTTCTTTATGGATGTAATGTATCTTTCATTGTTCCTTGTCATTAAAAGATCATCTACATCTACCACAAGATATACAACTGTTTTGCCAACTTTCTTGACAAATAAAGTTGCATCATAAAGATCAAAATGATTGAAATTGAGTTTCAGAAGATGCTCAGTTAGTTTTTCATACCAAGCTCACGGTGCTTGTTTGAGGCCATACAAGGACTTCACAAGTTTTCATACTTTATGTTCATGTCCTTTCACAGCAAATCCTTCAGGCTGGGACATAAAAACATTCTCTTTTAGATCTCCATTCAAGAAAGCAGTTTTTACATCCATTTGATGGACTTTCCAACCGTTCTAAGCTGCTAGTGCAAAAAGTGTCTGGATGGTAGCCCATTTTGCTGTGGGGGCGAAAGTCTCCTCATAATCGACCCCTTCCTTCTGTGCAAAACATTTTACCACAAGCCTAGCTTTGTGCTTGTTAAGTGAGCCATCAACTTTATACTTGTTCTTGTAGACCCACTTACAGCGAATTGGTTTGGTTCCTAATGGAGGATCAACCAGCTTCCAAGTGTCGTTCTTTATGAGGGCATCATACTCCTTGTGCATTGCTTCTTTCCATTCATCATGAGAAGAAGCTTCTTTGAAGGAAGTTGGTTCAAAATATGTAGACAAGTTCAGTTCACAATCATAAGAAACATCCATATCAACAGGTGAATTAGAGTCATCTACATCACCTCCATTTTGTTGGTTTGAATTTCTGGTTTCTGTCTTTCCAACTTCATTAGGATGAACACTTTCAAGTGTCTTTGTCAGCCACTTTGGGGGACCTTTCTCAGATGGTCCAGGCTACTCCGTTGATTGAGTTGGGACTAAATCAAGATTGATTCTCCCAATTCTATCAATCACATCACTTAAAGTATCATTTGTTGTTAGAGTTTCATGCAGGGGAGAGTGTTCCTCAGAAGAAGATTCCACATGTTGATCTACTATAGGAATCCCCCCTTCAAGATGTGGAATCTGATTATCAAATTCTTGAAATGATTTTGCTTTTGCGAATCTATCTAAGCGATCAAGTTGTCACTCAACAACATTGTCAGTTTTGGATGATTCAAGAAAAATTACATCTCTAGATACAACAAACTTTTTATTTACTTCATCATAGAGACGGTATGGCTTGGAGGTGTTTGAATACCCTAGGAAGATACACTTACGACTTCTAGCACCAAGTTTGTTTCTATGTACCTTTGATATCAAGGCATAACATGTGGAACCAAAGACCCTGAGATTCTTTACCGAAGGAACATGTCCATACCACATTTCATATGGAGTCTTGTTTATAATAGCATTAGATGGACATATATTCTTTATATATGCAGCACATAGAACAACATCAACCCAAAACACTATCATTACATTTTTTAAGAAGAGCATGGATTGTACCATACTTAAAATTGTCCTATTCATTCTTTCAGCTACACCATTCTGTTGGGGATTATAAGGTATAGTTGTTTGATGTTTGATCCCATGTTGGCGAAGATAGGTTTCAAATTCATTTGATGTGTACTCTTTTCCATTATCAGTGCGAATAGACCCAATATGAGATTGTGCATCATTTTCAATCCATTTATAAAAAATCTTGAATGTTTGAAAAGCATCAGATATGTTCTTCAATAAATAAACCCAACACATTCTGGTGTAGTCATCAATAAATGTCATCATATATTTATTTCCATTTGCAGAAGGAACAAGCATTGAACCACATAAATCTGAATGAATGAATTCAAGTTTTCTATGTGCTCTTGAATGTGAATCATGAAAAGACTGTTTGCTATGCTTTCCTAGAATGCAAGCATCATATTGCTTAAGTTTCCTAGGAATTGTAGGCAAACTAGCAACACCATTTTTCTTCAACAATCAGAGGCTGTCATAGTTCAAGTGTCCAAATCTAGCATGCCATAATAAACTTGATGGAAGTGTACTTCTTCATGATGAGAATTATATGAGAAATGTTGTGCACGAGCAGAGGTTCCTAGCAGCTTGAGAAGCCTTTGTTCTTCTATTCCCCTCATGACAAGTGAGTGGTCAGATGCTTTTCTCACCTCAAGCTTGCCATCAAACATATGAATGGAGTGACCTTGCTGGCAGATGTGAACCAAGGACAACAAGTTTCTCTTCAGCTGTGGGAGATATAAAACATGATCAAGAAGAAAGTCTGAGAGACCAGGCAGTTTAAGCCTGATTGTGCCAAGCCCTGATGGCTTGATTTTTGACTGATCTGCAAAGTATACTCCTCCATCAACATTGTCAGTGAAATCTTCAAAAAAATCTTTTCTATGAGTCATGTGACAAGTTGCTCCTAAATCAAGCAGCCAATCATTTTTCCAGTAAGCAAGTGAAGTGTTAAACAAATCTTCATTTACTCCAATGTTACATTGTTGCCACAACATAGTGAGCAGATTCAAGTGCTTTACCTTTGTCTGTATCATCAATTTTACCTTTCTATTGGTTTCTTTTCTGCTCAATTTTGTCCCATGGTAGCTTGCATGTAGAGGCGTCATGTGATCCATTTATTTTGTAGCGAATGCAGTGCAAATATGCCTTTTCTCCTTGAGAATGTCTACCCCCCTGCCTCTAAAATATCTTCCTCTTCCTCTTCGACCACCTCTTCCTCTTGAAGAATCTTGAGTAGCATGCTTTTCTTTATGAGTAAGGCACACAACCTCTTCAAAAGATTCAGGGGTTGTCTTCTTTCCAAAAGCTTTCTCTCTTTCAGCAAAATTTTTCACAAGAGAGTCAAAGGTGATATCTTTGAGATTTCCATTTGCTTGTAATGACTCAAGATAATTGGAGTAAGTAGGATAAAGTGCCTTGAGAAAAGCGATAAGAGGAATATCCAATTCAACTTTAGTTGATTTGATATCATGCATTATAGACTTTACTTCATATGCAAGAGCAAGAGGATCATTATTTTGCAGTTCAAGAGTGAAAAGTTTAATCATGGGTTGAACAACTTCAAGTGCAAAATGTGAGTCATAGAGTTCTTTCAGCTTTTGTAAGGCTTCAAAGGCAGTTGAATATGACGAAATATGGCAACTCACCTCTTCATTTACAGATGCTGCGATTAATGCATAAGCTTTGCTATTCTTGTTTTCCCAAATGACAAGCTCTTTGTCTGAGGTAGGCTGTATTGGTTCATTGTCTCCATCTCCGACACACACTCCTTTCCACAACTCGTTGAAAATGAGGGTGTGTTTTATCATCCAGGACCATTCAGGATAGTTCTCCTTGCCAGTGAGAACTATTCCCACCATGGATATGATTGAATGCATTTTGTAAAAAAAATACTTCTGCTGATAGAAAAATACTTCTGCTAGAAAAAAATGCACTGTAGTAGAAATATTCTAAAAAATGAAATTATGGTAGCAATATGGAGGAGGTATGACAGTTTCAACACAAGATGTTTAAATTCATAGATTCCAATCTTTATTCAATCAAGTAATAACCATCTTTATTTTTCAGGAAATGGAAAATTTGTAATTTGAAGACTTTGTTATCTCTTTCAAGTAAAGCGGTCGGTCCTCATCACAAAACTGGCTTCTCTGGTTACTGAGATTCATTATACAGGAGTCATTTATAGCAAAGATATATATGGTGTTAGGTCACAATGGACATCGGAAATATAATACAAAAGTGTTATTTCAACATATTAGACTGTGGACGGAGAGCAGTGCTCAAGCCTTCATTGTATCATAGTCACCAAAGTGTGGACATAAGAGTCGACTATGGTGGAGGAACAACATTTGCTACGCAATGTGAATACCAAGGAAGCCAACGAAACAGAATACCTTTATGAATACCTGTGACGCAGCTTCGAAATAGAATCGCAGGCCCTTCTGCAACTTTTGGCACTCGCGCTTCGTAGCACAGGTCCAGAAGCTCTAGGGATTCCCCACGCAACCCTCTCCTGGATATGGCGAAGCCTTCGGAGAAACCTTTGTCAGGGTAGCGCACAGTGTGTATGACATCAATGGTGGAGTCGACACTGAGAGGGAGCGTATGGCAGCAGCAGGGTAACTAGGGTATGGCAAACAAAATATGCAACGTTACAAAAAATGTAGAAGGTCGAGACCAACAGTAGTGTGGATTCCGCTGGTATAGTGGAGTATTAAACCATGTTTGTGGGTGCGCAGATACCAAACGCATAGTAAATAACAGAGAGCATAGGAATGGATAATATGATAGACTGTAGAAATGGCAGAAAGGAGTTACAAGGGCATAAAAGCTAAAAAAGGAGCTGGCTCTGATACCATGTCAGACCAGGCAGTAACTCCTCTACCAAAAATTGATTCGTGTTTATTCCTTTAGGTAGGTCTTCATTAAATACATGACAGAGAGACTGTTCAGTTCATCTCCCGATGACTGTTCATATTATTTATTTATCTATTTACATTATATTCACCCAATCATGAGGATTAGGTGTCAACACCTTTCAAGTGAGGTCGGGTTAGGCTTTATATACACCTCATCTCATGTCTTTTAGGTCAACATGATCACTAGAGGTTAGGTTGACTTCTTCTAGCATATTCTTCCATTGATGTAGGTTGACTTGAAGACGATAAGTGACAAGGTCTTGGAGGATATTTTACATAGATAAGTTTGACTCTATACAAAGTGTAATATGACTTTATTACATGAAAATAACTCTATCATTTTATGACTAGATGACAAATAATTCCTAAAGATTCTCAATGGGAGTCTTGACTGAAAAACAAATTATCTTGCTCATGAAACCCATGAAGAAAGTTAATACAATAATTTTATTTTTCTTATTTACATCTCATTACATAAAATCACAACAACATGTCATTATGAAGACGGAACCTAGTTACACTTTTCAACAAGTGTGAAGTGCGCACTTCAAGTCAGACAGGGAGGAACTGCTACGCAATTTTGGGGGTCAAGGAAGATTGTTGGGTATTGGGATGGTGCAATGCAACTGCCCTGGAGGACAGTGACTACGCACTCCGCATTTCTAAGCAGTAAGGTCACTATTATCACTCCAAGAAACTCTCCTAGGTTGCAGATCGGAGATTCATGGTAACATATAATATTCAATATTGTTCTCTGAACTCTTGGAATGGATGATGGTTTAGATCAAGCCAGATAACCATTTTAACTATGTTTTCACTCCAGACATGCATGAACACCCTCAGCTTGACAAGGCTTTAGACCACTAATGCTTAATAGTTTGTAGATTCAATGGATAGATGGAGAATACTGACCATACAGGCAGATGCATATATATAAACACATACGAATGGCTAGCTACAAGCAGTAAAATAAGCTTGCAAATCTAATTTATCAACGCAGAGATAAGATGATAGTTATCTGGCATTAGACACAAAAGAAACCTAAACAACCTGTTCAAGTGCAAGCTTAGAATAGAAGAGAAAATGAACATTGAACATATAACAACAAAAGAAGCTTGTATTATTGGAATGAAGATGAGAAGCTACAAGGAACATAGTATCAACAATCTCCAAAAGTTGAACCCTTGTTACATTTAGTTTTTAGCCTTTTATAGGCCTTTTAAAATGCTCCTGAGCTTTCAAAGGCTCGAAGTCTTAATCTATCCTCCTTATCTTGTTAACTGACTGATGCCCTAACTAGGCAAGCATGGGCTCGGAGGTTCCTTCTTCTGACAGAAGAGTAACTGCATTCAGGTGGTTTGTTGTGCTGGCAGGGAGCTCTCTCGTGCCAGAGATGCCCCATAATCGGTTCTGTTGTTTTTAGTTTGAGCATTGTCGATGCCCCATGATGTTTCTGCTTGTTTTGGACAAGCTGCGCTTGCTATGGCCCTTATTATTCCCTTTCCAGTCTCTGTTTCCCGACAATCTGTCTCCCGGACTCTTCTATGTGGTGGAATGGGTCTTCGGGCCTTTGTTTTCCCTTTAAATGTTTAGAGTGACTGTTTTTTCTGTTAAACGTAGAAAAATGCTGCAACACTTGTAAAATCCCTCCAAGCTTTCAATGTTTCAGACTTCAAAAGTCCTTAATCATGGCCTATCCCTCTATTGGGTCCACCCTTAAGGTCGCTATCGCATGTCGCAGATGGCCTGTTCCCTTGCTTCCCTTCGTATTCTTGGAATGTGAAAAAACACTGAAAACTATGAAAAATCGACCTTGGCGGACCTAAAATATTATATATTTCATTCCCGAACCCTTTCAAGTCCGGGACCTATCGCATCGTTGCTGCCCAAGGCTCCCTTTGTATTTCGTAAAAATATGAAATACACAAAAAATGCATTGAAAAAGGCTTTCCCGCGGATCTAAAATATTATAAAATATCATGTGTATAAACGTCGGGTCCGGTTATCGGATTGCCCATATGTATATACGCCAGCTCCCATGTGTAGTCGATGCGATATAGCCATGTGATCAATCGCAATCGCATGTCGCTCAAGCCCTGTGCCTGTGGTTAGCGCTCCTCTGTAATCCTCGATAGCGATCTGGAGACGCGATGTGGGCCATCAATCTGCGTGCTTAATCAACGGTCCACATTGCATCATTGATTGCAATCGCTTTTAACGCTTACTCCGTTTGCTTCCTCCACCGATTGCGACCCACTGATTCGATCATCAGGGATTGCTGATCGGGGGTGTCCTCCGCTGATTCTTAAGTCCTTTGTGCTGGCCGATATGAAATTTGCCACTTAGATTCGGGCTTTTGATCGGCCAGATCTAACGGCTGTTGTGCATTGCTCAGTTTAAGCCTCCGATACTTGGTTTTTCATGGTTTTTTGCGTGTTTTAGCCTCCCGATAGTGTTTTTCCTCCCTTTTAAGGGCTTTCCTGCTGCGCTAGTTTTGATCTTTGAATGATCCTTAAGCAAACTTCGAAGCCTTTGGTAGTGTTTTGGATCCATTTTTGGGCCAAATGCTTCCAAGGCTAACATTGGCTCCTTCTGGGGATGAAATCCTCCCTGTGAGGTTTCAAGAATCATAGATCAATGCTTTTCCTGTAAAAACAACATCAAACCTTCCCCCTAGTGTTCCATTGGGCATGGAGTTTATTTTGCAATGAAAATAAAAACTGAAAAAAACATATTTACAATACCAAGGCTTTAAAGCCTTAAATGAAATAAAGTTTCAAAAACCGCCCATTGACTGGGGCATCAAAGACTTGTAAAAGCCTATTAATTTGATCATCCTCTTCAAAAACTTTGCACCATTTGACTTTGTCAGGCAGAGATGGTCTATATTTCACCTCAACTCTTTATGCTTTCAGCCTTGGATGCTTCGCTTGGAAAGTTTTTTTGACCTAAAAAGTTAATATGAAAGATGAATCAATGTATTCCTGTGTGGGGGATACAAGGATTACACCTACTCCTGCAGCTTCTTTAGATCAAGCCCCATCAAAGAACATGTTCCAAATCTGTAGGCCTGTTTCCTCTGTGATCTGGCCAACTGGTTTTTTAGGTTGCGTGGAGGCCAACTGAGATTCTCCAATATGAAGAAAACAAGCTCCAAAATCAGTTTCTACCAGTGTTTTAAGACTCGTCCGAGTCATGATCAACCCGGCCGGGTCGATCCGGGTCAAGGCCTAGGATTCTGACCCGGCCTCTGAAACGGCTCGGGTGGCCGAGTCATCAATGACCCGGCCGAGTCAGGCAATGACTCGGTCAACCCGGCCGGGTCCCGCAAAAAAACGGCCGAGTCAATGCATGAACCAATATAAATGTCCTCTGTCCAGTGTGAAGAAAACACCAGATGAATGTCAAGATGATCAGCCACAATACCTTGAAAACAAACTCATTTCCTGCGAGACAGATGACAGTGAAATTATCCATTGAAAGATGAATCAGAACATATTGGTTTTGGCCTCCTTAAGATATTCAATCAGCTCAGAGCCTTCCTCATTCCGCAGATCTCTGCTCACAGAAGCTCCGAATTGTTTGATGCCTTAGGAGTGTCAATGACCACCATATATATACATGACTGGAAGGGGCCCTATACTGGGTCCGGCCTGAACAATAATTTTATTTTTATGAATGGACATGACTGAATTTGAAGCTGACTTGATGAAGATGAACCGACTTGATTAAAGGGACTTTATGACACTTTAAAAAATTCAGTTTTGCCTTTCATATAATCTTCTTTCAAGGCAGATTTGGACCCATGAATTTAGACTTCTTAATCTATAAATTTTGACCTTCCTTTTAGGATAGCAATGAGTGTTAAGGCCAAAAATCCTTGGGGCAAATGTGCTGGTGTGAAACCCATTTTTGGGGCATCAGACTTAAAAAATTAATCTCTCCAAGCAGGAGCCCACAAGGTGTGCAACCTATCAAACAAAATGGTTTGACAAGGGAAACCAATTGGCTACTTGTGGCTGTCAGGTGCTGCTGGCCGGCTGGATGAAGGAGATGATGGGAGAAAAATTTCTCCGATGGTTTCACCCACTTTTGGTGGGTAACACACACTAAGGAAACAGACCTACTAAATAGTAAAGGCACATCAGACCAAATTGATCTTAACCAACTTGTAAGTGTCTAAATATTCTAACAAAATGAGGGTCTTAAATCAAACATTGTTTCATACTTTTCCGAGTTACTCGACAAAATGAGATACTTCTGTTAATGAGCGGTGGCACTAAGCCACATGATTTATTTTAAAATTTAATTGAGACATTATAGTGGTTTTCCAAAGTCATTGTATCTTGAAGTTGTCATACATCTTGTGATTTCATTTTCAATTGATTTTTCACCTTTCATGGTATTGTTGAAAAGATAATCCACCTTTTAAACTTGTAGTCTTGTAGAGGCCATTTCTAGCCTCCTTGGTTATGTGTTTTTTGTTTTGAGTCTTTGATCATGTATGACAGTTGACTATGTATTGCCATTGGGTACCATTTTGATATAATGGATTGGTTCATGAGCCTACTTTGATCATATGTTGTCTTCCATCTATATTATAATGTTGTGTGTTTGGAAACATGAATGAAAATCTTTAAAATTATGTTTAAAATCTTCAAAATTATGTTTTTTTATCAAAAAACTAAATATTTAATGTATTTTTTACAACGACCGAGTCATTGAAAATGAGTCGGCCGAGTCATTATCGAGTCGGAGTCGGAGTCGGAGTCATTGCTCGGCCGAGTCGGAGTCGGAGTCGGAGTCTTAAAACATTGGTTTCTACAACATAGATGTGATGATTAGTAGGATTCCTTTCATCCTAATAATATAAGCCATCTGAGCCTCTCTATAAAATCTCCTATTTTCACGTCCAAAAACTGGGACAATAGCATAGGATAGATCATTTTGCAATGTTCCACCTAATCTCTTGAACCAACCTCTGGAAAGCAACATGCCAAACTTGGATGGTACATCTGCTACAACAATATCCATCATCATGCTCCTCATGGGAAGCTGAGGCAAAGTGATGCCTAGGTCCTTGATTAATCCAAGACATATCACCTTTCTAGAGTCAAAAGAAAACAAGTCATGATAGTGCTTGCTAATGTCCAGACCCAATTTATCCATGACAGCCTTGGGCATTAGATTATGGCTGGTTCTAGTCTCCAGAAGGCAATTGTGAAGGATTTTATCATGAATAGTTAGAGAGACATAGAATGATGGGGAGCTGTCTTCACAATTTTCAATCATTGGGCTGAGAATAACAATTGGTTGGTCATCTTGTAGATTTACATAGTCAGTGGAGGCTTGGATGGCTTTAGGCTCAAGGGCCTCGAAGATGGATCTTTTGAAGGACTCATCCTTCACTAGTTTCGGAGGCATAGGTATTCTTAGCTTCTGAAATTCTGATTGAAAACTGAAAGGAGAAGGAGACTTGTCAAGGCCTCTTACCTCATGAGCTGGAGCTTTGAGGATGATAGGATGAACTGCTGGTTGCTTCTGCTTATTAGCTTGATGTTCTGCAGGGACAACAGCTTTTTGAACAAGATTTTCCTTGGCATCATTCCTCTTTGACCTTAGATTATATTTGTGTTGATCTTCAGTTTGTAGAACAACTTCACCATCCCACTCTTGGCTGATCTAGTCATTGAATAATGACTTTTCATAGGTAGCTAAGATTAAAAAAGGGGTACAACCTTTGTAGTCCATACAATGGATCTCATCATCTTCATCAAATTGCTCCTCTTCCATGACTACATTTTGAAAGGGGGTCTTCACCCTTTGGTCTTCATTGGCATCTTTGCTTCTTTGCAAAATCTGCAACTGCTCATTGGTTCTTCTATATGGATTTGGATCTCTAGGAGCAGAGGTATTAGGAACCCTTCCTTTCCTAGAGTGCTTCTCAATTTTTAATTTGGAGATTTCAGAGGCTAATGATTCTATCATCTTAGTCATTTTATCGATCTTGGGATCTGAAGATGATGAAGACTCGCTCCTTTGTCTTCTTCTATCAATATTTCCCTTGAGCTTCTCTGTAGCCATGATGTTTGATTCTACTTCCAAGGCTGCATCCTGCATGTCAGCCAAAGTAGCACATAGCCTCTCCCTCAACAGTAGATAGAAGTCAGGATCAAAGGCATTGGCATAAATGAGTCTAGCAAAGGTAGTGGTGGGCTTTACTTCAGCTGGTATCTTGCTGTACATGTGGTTAAACCTCTTATTAAAATTAGATAGCAACTCACCATTTTCTTTAGTTAAGTTCCCAAACTGAGTGTGGTAGTAGAGGAGATCCTTCTTATTCCCCCAATGCTTCATGAATGCATCATCTAAAGCCTCAATATCAGCTATAGATCTTGCGGTCAATTCTCTGAACCATTTTCTAGCCTCTCCATTTAGGCTTTGGACAAAGACTCTCACCCACACATCATCTTCACTAATGTCCAGGTTATCAGCATAGCTATAAGATGACTCAAGATGTTCTTTAGCTGTAACACCTTCAGTCCCAGTGAACTTAGGCCTATAGTTCTGATATTCTCTAGTAGGCATGGCATTCAAAGGAGTGGGCAATATTAGAGGTCCATACCTAGCAGCTATGATTATTTCCATTTTGGTGGGTGCTTGTGGACATGCCATAGCTGTGGTGGCTATAAGAGTACTAGTAGTCTGAATGATAGAGGGCTCAGGAGTGACTGATAAGACTAAAGGGGTATGATGGATAGGAGGTGAGGTTTCCTTTGGGCATACAACAAAAGGAGAACCTAAAGAATAAGGAGCTTTATGAATTTCTGAGATTTTTTTCTTCACTGCTAGTATTAGAAGCTATACTCTTAACATGTATTCATTCTATTACAGGCCTTTCCTGAAGAGATATAGAATATTGTTTAGGTTTAACTGAACCTGATGCTCCTTTCTACAATACCTTTCTTTCTTTGATGATTTTTTCAGGGTCAGGTACTGGATCAGCTTGTGGCTTCTAAGGATTTCTCCGAGTATGCCTCACAAACTGAGCCAGAACTATGAAGTGGAGTTGCCAAGAGATTCGGCCTCCAGTAGAGTCGCTAGATAGATGATTACAACCAAAAAAGTGCCCAGACTTTGTCTATCATCAAAGTTGGATCTGTGTCGTCTCCCAGGGAAGTTGAGCTTCAGTTTCCTCTCCCCGGCAACGGCACCAATTATGTTATCACTCCAAGAAACTCTCCTAGGTTGCAGATCGGAGATGCCTGGTAACATATAATCTTCAATATTGTTCTCTGAACTATTGGAAGGGATGATGGTTTGAATCAAGCTAGATAACCGTTTCAACTATGTTTTCACTCCACACATGCATGAACACCCTCAGCTTGACAAGGCTTTAGACCACTAATTCTCAATAGTTTATAGAGTCAATGGATAGATGGAGAATACTGACCATCCCAGCAGATGCATATATATAAACACATATGAATGGCTAGCTATAGACAGTAAATGAAGAATATTGACTATACCGACAGATGCATATATAAAACACATATGAATGGCTAGCTATAGGCAGTAAAAGAAGCTTGAAAATCTAATTTATCAATGCAGAGATAAGATGACAGTTATCTGGTATTAGACACAAAAGAAACTTGAACAACCTGTTCAAGTGCAAGCTTAGAACATAATATAAAATGAACATTGAACATATAACAACAAAAGAAGCTTGTATTACTGGAATGAAGATGAGAAGCTGCAAGGAACATAGTATCAACAGTCTCTAGAATTTGAACCCTTTTTACATTTAGTTTCAGCCTTTTATAGGCCTTTTACAATGCTCCTGAGCTCTCAAAGGCTCAGAGTCTTAATCTATCCTCCCTTTCTTGTTAACTAGCTGTTGCCCTGACTGAGCAAGCATGGGCTCGGAGGTTCCTTCTTCTGATAGAAGAGTAACAACATTAAGGTGGTTCGTTGTGCTGGCAGGGAGCTCTCTCGTGCCAGAGATGCCCCATAATCAATTATGTTGTTTTTGGGC
Source organism: Pinus taeda (assembly GCA_000404065.3). Lineage (NCBI taxonomy): Eukaryota > Viridiplantae > Streptophyta > Pinopsida > Pinales > Pinaceae > Pinus > Pinus taeda. The sequence goes on along the minus strand of APFE030704888.1, from coordinate 32,622 downwards.
TGAGCGTTGTCGATGCCCCATGATGTTTCTGTTTGTTTTGGACAAGCTGTGCTTGTTGTGGCCCTTGTTATTCCCTTTCCGATCTCTGTTTCCAAACAATCTGTCTCCCGGACTCTGCTATGTGGTGGAATGGGTCTTCGGGCCTTTGTTTTCCCTTTTAATGTTTAGAGTGACTGTTTTTCCGTTAAACATAGAAAAACGCTGCAACACTTGTAAAATCCCGCCAAGCTTTCAACATTTCGGACTTCAAAAGTCCTTAATCATGGCCTATCCCTCTATCGGGTTTGCCCTTAGGGTCGCTATCGCATGTCGCAGATGGCTTGTTCCCTTGCTCCCCTTCGTATTCTTGGAATGTGAAAAAACATTGAAAACTATGAAAAATCGGCCTTGGTGGACCTAAAATATTATATTTCATTCCTGAACCCTTTCGGGTCCAGAACCTATCGCATCGTTGCTGCCCAAGGCTCCCTTTGTATTTCGTAAAAATATGAAATACACAAAAAATGCATTGAAAAAGGCTTTCCCACGGACCTAAAATATTATAAAATATCATGTGTATAACCATCGGGTCCAGTTATCGAATCACCCATATGTATATATGCCAGCTCCCATGTGTAGCTGATGCGATATAGTAATGCGATCAATTGCAATCACATGTTGCTCATGCCCCAGGCCCGTGGTTAGCGCTCCTCTGTAATCCCCGATAGTGATCCAGCGGCACGATGTGGGTCGTTGATCTGCGCGCTTGATCGACGGTCCACATTGCATCGATGATCGCAATTGCTCTGTGCACTTACTCTACCTGCTTCCTCCATTGATTGCGACCCGCCGATCCGATCATCGAGGATCGCTGATCGGGGGTGTCCTCCATCGATTCTTAAGTCCTTTATTCTGACCGATATGTGATTTGCTGCTTAGATCTGGGCCGTTGATCGGCCAAATCTAACGGTTGTTGTGCATTGCTCAGTTTAAGCCTCCGATACTTGGTTTTTCATGGTTTTTTGAGTGTTTTAGCCTCTCGATAGTGTTTTTCCTCCCTTTTAAGGGCTTTCCTTCTGTGCTAGTTTTGATCTTTGAATGATCCTTAAGCAAACTTCGAAGCCTTTGGTAGTGTTTTAGATCCATTTTTGGGCCAAATGCTTCCAAGGCTAACAGTCACAACACTGAGGCCTGAGACTGCGTAGTGCGTAGTTCAGTCAAGGTCCGGTGCAACTTAGTAGAACGGTCGGCAAGATTTTCGGAAAAGTGAATAAGTGCAGGAGGAAGATAGACTCGTGATGAACTTGAACTTGTGATCACACACTTATCATACTTCGACGACACGACAACATAGACCATTGTAGAAACAAGAGAGGATTTCCCTTTGTGTGACTCTCATAACCAGATGTGGCAAGTGCGACACTTGAGATAGACTTTAGGACGACCATGACAACACTTGTGCAACCGTGCTCAAAACATTGTGTATCAATGCGGCAGGTGTTTACATAGCTAGGACAATTTGTATACATAAAGAACAACCTTTGAAACTGCCATAAAAGGTCCGCAAGCATGGAAAAATAGTGAAACATGCCAAAAGTCGACAACTAATCCACCAAGAAAAAAGGGGTGAAAGGACTTTAGGAAAGATCATGAAATGAGCTTAAGTGTTTCCAAAAATCAAGGGAAAGACCAAGGAAGGCTCCAAAATTTGGGTGCAAGCCAAAATTTTGGAGGGTGTTGCAACCACTACAACACTTTGCAACACACTGGTTGAATTCCATCTTCTCTATCCATGTTAGTTTCTTTTGTGCAGGGACTTGGCCCTTTAGGGAGTATTGATTCATTGTGCAAATTACTTTGGCTTCCCCACTTACCTCATGGGTAGACATGGTCCACTTTATACCTTCTCAGCGAAACACAACATAAGATTCAACATAATCACAATGTTTCAAATTAGGAAGGGTAGTTTAGCTCACGAGCTTAAGATTTTCAGAGTATCGTTTTTCATCTCTAGTGTTTCTCTGCTCTCAATAGGCCTAGACAATACCCTAGTGGAGTCATGCAGGAACACAAGCATTGTTCTACTACTAATGAGTTTGGATAGTACCCCGGTGGATTTGCTTGCTTCAACTTTCTGCGAAGTAAGCATTTCTCTTGTTTCACCTTTATTTATATTTAAAGAGAATTGTGCATCGACACTTATTTATTTCAGGGTGGAAGAGGAATCCTGACTTATTGAGAGCAAGAGAGGTTTTCCTTCAGAGAAGCATATAATGACCTTTGATTTAGGTTTTCTCATTTAGATTTTCCCTTTCTCCGCTTCTACTAGTCGAATAAGCTTGAGAACACCAAAGCAGAAAAACTGAGTATAGGCATGAGTTTCTGGACTAAACATGGGTTCGTGGTTGGACCAAAACTCTCCTTATGGATGAATCGTATTTTCTGTCAGAATTTCATCAGAAAAAAGGTGTAACCAACATAAGGAAGATGCACATATGGCTATCCAAATGTTGAAGTGTCACAAGACTATTAATAGTTCGGCCACACACATACTAAGAAGCCAAAAAGGTCTAGGCATAATAGTTATTCACATAATGAAAAAAAAATGAAAAACTCAACAAGGAAGAAAGAAAGACAAGAAGAAAGAAAACACAGAACCAGGAAACAGAACCAGAAGACAAGAGAACAAAATGGCTAAAGAAAACATGGTGTAGAACTAGAGTAAGGAAACAAGGACAAACTACAAGGAACGAGTGCAGAATGGGTGCAAGAGAGGGAAAGCTAGAATGAAGCTAATCCTTCTCCTATCCTAACAGCTAAAGGGTCGGGTCACGTGTAATGAAATTTCCAGTGAAGCCAACATAATTGTCCTTAAATTGCATCCACAAAGATAGGAACAATTAAAACAAATAAAAAGCATTGTGCAACGGAAAAGATAAAAACTTGAATAACTTACACAAGAAAAAGAAGGTCTTTCTTGTGGGTGGAAAGGTGTGTCATACCCACTACTTTTATCAAATTCATAATCTTACCTTTTCCATGAATACCATTTTTCAACAAACCTCGGAAGCTTCTTGCAGATGTGTCTTCATCTACATTGAGCTCCTTAGTAAGCACGATAAAGATTGAAAATTGATGTTTGCTACAGAGCTTGTCGAGTAAGATTGTCCTAACCATTCAACGATTGGATCGTAAAATTCATGACAACCCTCTTGAAAACCCTGAAATCTTCAAAAAGGTGATTTTTTATTAGAGAAACGGGAATGTGATGGGAATCTTGTAAGAGAAAATAGATTTGATCATACTCAACGGTCATGCCAAGACAGTGAGGTCCTGCCATAACCATCAGCGAAGGATGAAGTGCCTCGCCTGCTTGACAAAAAATTAAAGAGAGAGATATTGAATAATGAAGATAAAGGGGTGTGAAATAACTGCCATTGGATGTGCTTATGGGAAAATGATACGCTGAATGACAGTCACCAAAGACAGAGAAATGATCAGATGAGCTACTCGAAACATCAGATTCTTGGTTTGCAATAAACGAGGAAAAATCAATTTGAACAATCTCGCAAATGGTCTGAACAATCGAACCAAGTTCCTTGCGAGCCAAATATGATAGACCACCTTCTTGCAACTAGGGACAAATTGTACAAGCATCGTAGTCATTAAAAGGGTTTAAAAAGAATGTTAGCACCACAAATGCATGAGACCAGTTGGGACATGGTGAACGAAGAAGAACTTGATTCGTGTGATAGCTTGTGCATTCATTATCACTCAAGAAGATTTCTGGTGTGATGACAGGAAATATTTGCGATGTAAAATTCGCAAGAAGACCAAGGAGCTAACCATTAAGGGAAACATTCGATAAGTATGGTTCCTTTGGGAAAAGATAGTCCTTGAGATAATAAACTTCGCAATTCCATGACTCTATGAGAGATGCACATTCCCAACCCGAGTTTTATGTGAGATATTTGCATGAAGACGAATGAACTACAACAAATTCTTGAATTTTGTCATAAGTAAAATCTTGAAAATTTGAAAGGTCACACCCGGACTACCAAACATTTTTCACATGGGAATTCACATTGAGTGAAACAATGGAGATAAATGGATTGTGCGAGAGACACCACATCTGATTTAGTTCGGGGGGCTTTCCCAAGTCGTGAGATCCTGACATAACCATCAACGGAAGTTAAAGTGCCTTGACTCCCTGGCAGGTCCCGAAACTTCCCAAGATTGTAGAATCACATTTTGAAGCTTGAACCGTATCATGCATGGCTTGAGGATAACTACTAATTTTGGTTTCAGTAAGACCACTTATCATTGGATAACAACCATCTTTGTCACAAATTTTACCAGATTTTTTAATTTCAACAACCAAATTGCTCAATTGGAGAGGCTTTTCTAACCACAAATTCAAAGATAAATGAATTAGTGAGATCTCATGATCAAGATGATTTGAGGAGTTGTCTTCATGTAGGATAAGAGATGACGACGGATGGGAAGGGTACTTTATGATTTGACTGTTTTCAATTTCATCATGGACAACCTCACCGCCTTGTGTCAATTGAGGGGATAACTCATTGGATGAAGAAACTGAACATTGTGGAGTATCGTCGTCGCAAGAAGATGTGTTGCAAATGGTAGGACACAAGGGATAATGAGGTGAAGAGGAAGTTTTGATATGAACATCTTCTTTGACCGAACCATATTCTAGATCTAAATTAAAATCTTCATGAGAAACCGAAAGATCATATGATGTGCTTGGGCATTCGTCACAACATACGAAAATAGAGTTATCATCATTGGAATGATCACTACCCAAGGCTGGGGGTTGATTGTATTGGATTTTCCACCGAGATTAGCATATTGAGAATCATTCAAGAATGGAAACTTATTGTTTTGATATGGAATATTATGAAACAAAGAGGAAATATTGGAAGCATCTTCACCTTGTTTCGCCTCTACCTAAGTACTGTGAAGCACATTGATAAGGCGGGTCATGGTACAAAGAGTCAAGATATGTAGATGATATAGGACAACCAAAATCCAGATTAGCTTTGTGACCAAAGTTGTGAACGATGACATCATCTTGCGGAATGGAGAAGCGAGTCTTCACCGTAAGCTTCATGAGCCATTATGGAATTTCCTCCATTGAAAGAGAAGAAGAAGGAGAAGATGGACTAGAGATTTGATTCACAGATTTCCCAATTTTACAATCAACGCAAGGAGGCACCCTCATCGGATCCAAAAAAAAAGAGGAAAAAGAACAAAAATGGTAGTAAGCTCTTCCTCTGAAAATAGAAATTGAAAAATAAAAATTTTTAAACTTATCTCCTCTTAATTTTCCAATTAGAAAAATGAGAAATAAAAAATTTTAAACCTATTTTATCATGAAATAGAAATTAGAAAATAGAATTTTTTTTTTTTTAAACCTAGCTCATTTATCTTAATTAATTAATTGTAATGTATATCTTAGTTGAGTCTCCCTCTTTAAATCTATCACAAGTGTTAGTCTGTTGCTTACTGTCAAACATTACAACAAGAAGAAGCAGCATGCAGTGAAACACGAAGCAAGGAAGGATGGATGTAGCATGTAGCATGCAGTGAAACACGAAGGAACGAACATTGGATGCAGCATGTAGCATGCATGTAGCATGCAGTGAAACACGAAGGAACGAACTGGTGGAAAGAACAGGAGCACGTGGTGGAAAGAACAGGAACACGAAGTGGAACTGGTGGAAAGAACAGGAACACGCACGCACATTAAATGGAACAACAGAGAGTGAACTGGTTGCATTTGCTAGTTAAATGGGATTTGGGATGGGAGTGTAAAAAAACGAAGTACCTGTGTAACTAAAAATTTTAGTTGAAGTGGTCGAAAGGTACTAGTTCGAGGAACTGAACGATGGAGGAATTGAAGGTTATAAATTTGAATTTGATGGAGGACTGTGGGGAATTGAATGAGCTAAATAATTTGGCGGTTCAAGTAAGCAGAGCAGAGCACGTAATTTGTTTGTTTCATCTTCTTTTTTTTCCTCACTGGCAGAGCCATGGAAATCAAACCCGTAGCGATGGAGATCGACATGGATATCATCTCAGAAAAATCCGAATCCGTAGCCATGGATATCGACATGGGTATCATCTCATCAGACAAACCAGAACCAGCAAGAGGAAGTAAGAAAAGCAGCCACAACTCCAAAAGGGTTGTAGCTCCAAAGAGATATGAAGAAAACATGGACAAAAGGAATAATAGCAGGTGCAGGAGAGGACAGGTTCAGAAAAAGGATAAAGCATGCCGTTATTGGCTTGCAGGAAATTGCAAGTACGCAAGCGACGACTGCAAATATCTGCACTCCCATGTTATTGAAGGTTCCAATGTCACTTTCATGAAAAAGGATAAAGCATGCCGTTATTGGCTTGCAGGAAATTGCAAGTACGCAAGCGACGACTGCAAATATCTGCACTCCCATGTTATTGAAGGTTCCAATGTCACTTTCATGACTAAGCTGGTTGGCCATGATAACAAGGTATGTTTAGGTTGTTCTAATTTGCTTATTTGCTTTGTATAATCTTGGTTTGGTTATAAATAATTTTAAGCAAATTTCAGTCTATGATAAATAAATTTCATAGTAGCCACTTTTCCCTGCGATATGCGATATGAATGATCCTGTAGGAAGGCCTCCACTAAATGTAACCTAACCCATTTCAAGCCAAATCGTAAAATAACAAAGAGCAGAGACGTAGGGAGAGATACAGACGTCATAATGGAACCACTCCTCCTTCTGAAACCCAACCCTGTAATGGTTCGGCAAGAGGGATATAGGGTGTCCAGAATTGCCAATGCCTGTAGAAATTAAAGTTTTTGGCAGTCTGTAAAGATTAAACTTTCCTTTCCGGCAGAGGAAGAGATCGGCAGTACCATTTGTGGGCCACTTCTCACCCTTAAAACTATGTTTTAATCAGTTTAAAGAGCAGGGAAAGGGCACAACAAAACTTACTTCCAAGTTCCACCCTACATGGTGTTTTATTAAAACAGATATACCTCTACCCTGGAAGAAATTAGAACAGATATTTCCTTATTTGCTTTGTATACTCTTGGTTTGGTTGTTTCTTGCTTTCCTTTTTGCTTTGGATATCCTTGATTTAGATGCTTGCTTCGTCTGCGTATTCACTTGATCAGATTGTTTCTTTATTATGTGCTCTGTTTCTTAGTTTCTTTGTTTGGTAAGGTTAGGTGAAAATTTAGGTTTTCCTTTGGTATCTTTGTTTTGTCTGATAAATTAACTCTTTTCTACAGCCTATTCGAGGAATTGCTTTTCTTTCAGATTCAGGCTCCGCCAAACTCTATTCTGCTGGTCAAGATAATAAGCTGATAGCCTGGGACTGCCATACAGGACAGGTACTTTAATCTTTCACACACTCTAAAACTCCTCTCCCCTCTTCTAATATATTTATGAAAAACTTACCATCTTTTTTCTTAAACAGGGTACAAATATCCCCTTAGGAGCCGACAGCGAAGTTGGATGCCTTCTCGGTGAAGGCCCATGGCTTTTTGTCGGCCTTCGTAATGCTGTCAAGGTAATTTAACATGCTTAGCCTTAGCATCATAATTGATTTAAACAGAATGAATTCCTTAAGTTAACATAGTGGATCTATTTTGCAGGCTTTGAACACTGCCAACTTGACAGAGCTGTTATTAGACGGCCCTAAGGGACAAGTGCATGCCCTGGCAATCGCTAATCAAATGATTTTCGCTGGAACACATGTAAGTCTCCGCTAATCACTTCCCATGAGTTTCACTCTATCAAGCCAAATATAGGTAATGATTTGATTAAATTATATAGATCTGCTGATTTGTTTTCTTACTCTCCATGCCACAGGATGGCACCATTCTAGCGTGGAAGTTTAATCCTGCAGCCAATACATTTGACCCTGTAACTTCCCTCACAGGCCATATGTTGCCTGTTGTCTCATTAGTCTCAGTGAAAGACAAACTTTACTCTGCTTCTATGGACCACACAATAAGAGTAAGCTTATTTGATTTATGCAAATACTTTTATTTCTTTAGAAAGCAGGATAATTTTGTTTCCTTAAGTGGCTTAGTTTAGAAATAAATAAATATTGTACTCCTTGCAAACTTTGTATGTTTTCCATGCACTCACGATTCCAGAAAATGAAGTGTATCTCAGATTTCAAATGATTTTATATTTGACATTGTATAGAAAAATTCACAGGTATGGGATCTGGAAACTTTTCGATGTATCCAAACCTTGGGAGATCACACATCAGTTGTAACGTCTCTTCTTTGCTGGGAGCAATTTCTCTTGTCGTGCTCTTTAGACGGCACGGTGAAGGTGAACAATGTTTTTTGATATATATCATCATATCTTTCTGGAAATAAAAGTGTACAAAGCTCATTGGAGTTTTTTTACCTCAATAAATGCAGGTTTGGGATACTACATTAACTGTAGCCCTTGAAGAGATTTACACTCATATTGAAAAACATGTATGTTTTTTATATCTTTAGTGCCTCTTTTATTGTTTATGTCCTATTCACTCACTACATAATGCAAGGTTTATGGTTTTTTTCATACTTAAGTGAATTCATTTCTCTTGGTTTCTCTTTGAACAGGGTGTTCTTTCACTTTGCATAATGAAGGATGAACAAGCCAAACCTATTTTGCTTTGTTCATGCAATGATAACGCTGTGCGCATTTATGACTTGCCATCGTAAGTATGCATGCTCTTTGTTTGGATCATCTTTTGCATAGTTCAAAATATTATTTGAATCTTTCATAGATGCAATTTCCTAGTACATGCTCTTGGTTTGGATCATCTTTTGCATAGTTCAAAATCTTATTTGAATCTTTCATAGATGCAAATTCCTAGTCACCGAAAACAATGAAAAGCTCATAATCTCTTCATTCTGGGTAATTCAAAAGTCTTTAAGTCAAAATGTATTGAATGTACATATCACAACAATGTTACAATATTGTACCGTCTGGCCAAACCTCTTTACTTTGATACTGCGTTATCTTGCTAATCTTTCATTTTCTGATATTGCAGGGTCCCACAAAACCTTCCTACTTTGATACTACACTTTCCTATTTTATTCTCTTCACGATTTGCAGCCATGTATGGTTTAAATAAAACTTTGTATCATATCTTTGCTACAATTGTACTCAAATGCCACGTGGATGCTTTGGCACCCTAATGTCCTTTAGGGGAGTTTACCTTTATGGTTGAAAAGGGCACATGAAAATTTTTGTATTCTAGCTAGTATCACAATATTCCTTCAACTTTTGCTATAGAGATAATATTAAATGCACAAACAATCTAGACAAGTATTTGATTACACCAACAACTTATACAAATAAGCCAACCCAACCATAGGTTACAGGTACCTGATCCATCCAAGCACGCTGTAGTTTAAATTCACAATCCAATACTAGTTGTGCTAGCAGTCCCTGCTATCCCTATACTACTGTTCTGACCTCACAGCCAACTATGGTCTTGTTGGCTGCCTGAAATCCCCTCACTTCTTTGCTGCCTCAATTGTGTTGTCTCATTGCCTGCTACCACCATCAATTTAATTACCAACCTACCAGTAACCTCTTGCTGCCACCAATCCAGGTCTAGGAGATGGGTCCAAATGGTATTTGCTGCCACTTTCAAGGCTGGAGAAATGATCCGCTGCCACTACGTTGCCCCAGAGATAATGTAATATCCCCTAGGGAATTTTGCTACCCAATTAGGACCTTGCTGCCACAGAAAATACACCTCCAAGATGGCCACTGCCTCAGGCAGGGTTTCACTGCCCTATTAGTGCCTCACTGCCACAAAAAAGATACCTCCAATATGGCTGTGTCCTTAGGTAGGGTTTCATTGCCTAGACATTACCTCAGAATATTTGATGTCACAAAATTTGGCCTTATAAGCTCCATGTTGCAACAAAAAGTATCTTAAGCGTAGGTCGCTGCCTCAGTTAATGGCTCGGGAATATTTTTTTTGTCCAGAACAAGAGATTTCCCAAAAAGAATGGCCTCAGAGACCCTTGCTGCCCAAAACAAAGCCTCAAACATCTAGGTTGCCGTAAAGCTCTGCCTTCTTAGCCCACGCTGCCACAGAAAATGCCTTGAAGGTAAATCATTGCTTCGGATAGTATCTCAAAGTCCTTATTAAAACAGAATAGATGAATGTTGCCTCAAAAGTTATGCTAAATAGTGTAAAGAGAGATGGATCCGCTAGGGAGGAATCTCTCACCACCTAAACCAATCAGAGAAAAGGGGGTCTTAAAACCCCTCTAACAGCCTCAGCTCAAAAATCAGAAAGATCTATAATCCATGATGAGTAAAATGATTCTCCTCTCTCCTTTTTATAGATTCCCTTTGGGTTCTTCCCTTCTCATTTTAATTTGAGGGGCTAACTAGTTTCCCTCCATTTTGCCTCAGATTTTGCTTTAACCACAAGTTTTCCTCCGCTCACCCCAAATTATCCAATGTTACCCCAGTAACATCAAACAATGGATTCTCCCCTTTACAAATGGCTATAGCCTATGGGGTTGAATAGGCTACTTCATCCTCCCTTTGGGAAATTTTAATTAGAATAGGACATTACAGTCCCCCTTCCCAACATTGCTTGTCCTGAAGCAATTGTAGAGTCGACACATCAATACTATGATCCCAGTTATGCCTAAAGAATGCTCCAACATACATTTGCTGTACTATCCTTGCTTCATTGTCAAACTCTGAAGGCTTCAACCTAGTGCATGTTTCATTCCTTTGCTTCCCAACAAATACAATAGCCTGTCATTTTTCTTCTCCCTTGCCATAATCAAAGCTTTCTCTCCTTTCAGCAGTTATCTAGATGTCTGAGGATTTTGTCTCGCAATTCAAAGAGGTCATTCTCATCATCATCATCCAAATCCAATTCCCCAAATTTTTTGAAACTGTTCTTCTCTCCTATTAGTTTCAAGAATCAGGACCTCTCAAATGATTCATGTTCCTTCCTCTGATCACTTCCAAACCACACATCTTCATCATAATTGTGGGCCCGCGCTTTTTCTCTGGCACTGATAGAATATCTGCCATATCTTTTAGATACACTTCCACCACTTGCCTCTTTCCAATTAGAATCAATAGCATCAATATCATCATTATCATCATTGTCATCAAAATCCCTGTCTGGAAGGTGACCTTCTTTAGCACTGGAAAATCACAACCTCTTATCCACTCCCATATCCCTGCAATTGAAATTTTCTTCTCATTATGTTCTTTCTCCCGATTGTGCTTCCATTTCTACCTCCATGGACATGGAATAATGCCATGACCCCTACTCCTCACACTATTGAGCAAATCATCGTCAGTGTTATCTGAAACAAGACGAACAGAAGCACCATAATTGTGTAGTAGAGAGGGAATTAGCCTTTTAGGAATGTCAACAAAGACAAACTCTTCTTCCTCCTTTTCAATACATAGGATGATTGTTGAAATGGAATGACCTTCACTAGTAAAGGACTACAGACATTCTCCATTATAGACTGATGAAAGAGCCATATCCTTTCCGTTGGAATCCAACAACCCAAGAGCCACAGGTATAAACATTGGTTCTTTCATTGATTGACCTAGAGGAGGAGGAATTTCTTACCTGAACTTAAGTGTATAGGTATTTCCTTCAGGGTTGTAGGATGATTGCACTTTTAGAACAGAGGTTCATGCTTGTGAATACCGTAACAAGAAATTTGAAGGATCTGCATTATTGGCATCACACATAGCAGCAAAGAAATGTTCACAAGTTACTGCTTCTCCTATTTTCCTGTGATGCTCATGTTCTGCTCTCCATTTTCTAACCTCATCCTTAACAGCCAATTTTCCTACCTTGGCTTCAATTTCCCTTTTTAAGGCATCTTGAAATGCATCATTCCTTGCATTTATTTCTTTGTATGCATCCTCCAAGTTCTTCATAACCTTCCCTTGATTTTCCTTTGCAAAATTTACTTGGGCCACGGCAACTGCCACGTGGCAGTTAGCAAGTTCCTCAGCTTCATGTGCCTTTTTGCTTAAGGCATAGTACTCTTCTAAAGTAAGTGTCACTTTGGATGGATACTTTAACTCAGAAGACCCTCCTGCTGACTTGCTTTCATTTAAAGCTTTGATTGCTTTAAGGGCTATTGTTTTTGAAGCCCAAGCAGCTTTTGTCCCCTCTATAGTTGCTTGCAACCTACTCTTAGCAGTGCCTACAACAACCTTAGCTTGTTCTGTTTCCTCCCTACATTTGTGCATATTCTTTCTAGCTGTTTTAGCTGCAATCTTGGCTCCCTCTGCCTTAGCAGAAACACGTTGTAAAGCCTTTGGAAGTTCTGCCATGGTTTCCTTGGTCTACCTTTCTCCAACTTGCACTGATTATGGTTCCTCATTTGCATTCTTCAATTAGCTCTTAAAGCTACAACAGTTACAGATGCCATCCCTTCCCTTTGTCGTATTGTTTCCAATGCTTCTCATAGAGATTCAACAGAAATTGTTAATTGAGTTACATCTTTTGTGGCTTTTTTATTCTCACCTTCATCTCCTCTAGTTCTGCTTCAATTGGATCCAGAGCTGCAGAGCTGCAACTGGTTTTCCCTCTACTATTTTGGCTTGTTCTAAGTCATCCGTTGCTTGTGAAAGGCTTTCTTCAACTTCAACCAAGTCTGCAGCTAATTTTGATTCACCTTCCTCATCAGAAGCAAGTTCCACTTTAAAGCTTTACAACAAAGACTCTGCAGTTCGAGGCTTTGATTCAGGATTTTCGCAAAAGAAAGGTGTTGTTGCAGCCACTCAAGCTCCTCATTTGGAATATTCATCTCCTTATCCCTCTCCTCAACCTCTCGCTCCTTGGCCATTGAAGCAACCAATCGATGTTCCTTTGCCTCTTGGTGCATATCATGAGCCATACACAAAGAGTCCTTTGTTGCAATCAACTCTAGGGTGAGGTCATCAACCATTTTCTCTGTTTCTTTAGATGCATATAAGGCCGCCTCAACTTTTTTGATCGCAAAGTCTCTGGCCTTCATCAAATGCAAGTATTATTATTTCATGTTTTCTAATTCATTCTTCTTAGCTTGTAATTCCGCAACAACTACTACATGCCTCCCTTTTTCAACTTCTAGTTGTTTCTTCCAAGCAACACTCTCTTCATCTGTCGCACCTTTCTCCATCTCCTCAACTTTCATCCTTGCAAGTTCAGAGTCTTGTGTTGCTTGCTGTTTTGCAGTTTTTGCTCTCTCCAACATTAATATAAAGTCATCTATGAGCTTCTTTGAGTTGTCTAGTTCCTTCAGAACTTGCGCTTTCACATATTCCTCTGCACTAAGTTGTTTCTTTAACTAAAGGTGCTCTTTTTGTAGCCTATGAAGTTCAGCCTCCACAAAATGATGTTTCTTCATGTTCAAAATTCTTTGTGTTTTCCAATATGCTATTCCTCCAAATATTGTAGTTCCCTGTTTGACTTATTCAAATGATGTTGCAGTGTCTATTTCAACCCTGTTTATGATCACGTTCTCTTCTCCATGATCATGCCAAGGAGGACCATTTTTTTCTTTTTTCACGCGACACAGTTACACAGTTACTCTCTCTGTTTGAGAAACACTAGGTTGAGCAGTAACCTATGTTGCAGGAAACGTGGCATAGAGGTCTATTTCCGTACGGAAACGGGTACGAAATGCGGGAACGCGTTTGGTATGGCCGTGAAACGCGTTTCCGGCCGTACTGCCACGTTTCTCGAAATGGAAACGTGGCCAGTACAGCCGGGAACGCGTTTCAGGGCCGTACGACCCACGTTTCCTCATTAACTTGTGTTCTTTTTAATTTACTTTTAGCGTATGTTAGTGACTTCTAGTTGCTTCTAGATGTGTGTCTAAAGTTATAAAAGTGAATTTTTGCCCTAGTGTTGATATGCAGTTCATCAGGAAGTTTGAGGCATATGTTGTTCATGGTAATGCGAAATTCTTAAAGTAAAAGTGATATTCTCCTTTATTTTTCATTTTCATCCTTTTACTTAAATTTTTAACATTACCATGAAATGACTCAGAATGTTTGAGAGTGCTTTCTCCCTCATTGGATTTCATATGGAGAAAGTAGAATTTTAGATCTCACTCAAAATCCAGTAGACTTATTTATTTTTTAGGATTTAAGGATTGGGGGGATTGCAATGTTTCCATTGGATTTTGTCATGTACTAAGGTATGGAACTTGTATTTAATCAAGAGAATCAAGCCCTCTATGCAGGGGAAACTCCCAATAATCGAGATCATGTAGGGTACTAGGGTATGAAACGTGTATTTAATCAAGAGCACTAAGGTCGTTCGACTATGTAGGAGGAGACTCCCAATACAACAGTGGTCCTTCTAAAGAATGGGATGTGGATGCAGAAAATCCTAATTTGATCTTCTCTTGCAACCTATAGTTTTTGTTTACTGCAGCTCATATATTAATATAAATAAAGGTGATTTTGAGATTTGGATTATAATACGGTTGTTTGGATATCCCATTTTTTTTTCATTTGTGATATTCATGTTTATGTATCATTCATGAGTAAATTGTGATGTAATTAAATCTATGTTTAAGTGTAATAAATTATAATGTATCATTTATCTTTATGATTCACTATATAATATATATTTATTTTCAATATATATCTATCTCTTATAATATATATATTATATTATTCACGTTTCCCCGTTTCCAAAATTTGGGGAGGTCACGTTTCATATCGCTTCCCGTTTCGGAAGCTCATACCCGTTTCCCCGTTTCGTGCAACTTAGGCAGTAACCAACTCAATATTATCTACTCCACCATTCTTTCTTTCATTCAGTGACTCTCTCTGTTTGAGAAACACTGGGTTGAGAAGTAACCATCTCAACGTTATCTACTCCACCATTCTTTCTTTCATCCAGTGACGTGAATGGCTTAAAATTGCCCATTTGAGAATTTCGGACCTCACTAACAATCTCTTCAATTTTAAGTTGTCTAGTGGCACCCATATCTGTAAAATCATGGTTGATGGTTTCAACTACATTAGATGAATTGGGGATGGAGCCAGGATCAATATCCATACGTTGTGTTCCATTGTTCATTACCTCCTTCAAATACACATTTTCAAACCATATGGTTGTATCTGATGGCGATGTAGAGCTTGTTTGTAATACTTCCAAATTATTTCCCTCTGATGATGAAGACACATGTGACATAAGGCACTAATGGAAACCCAACATCTGCTCTATTTATGTTGCTTTTTTCAGAAGGTAAAGAAGGAGGTACAATGGTCTCAACCCCTTCCATACCTCTTTCTCTCAAAGATATTTTGTGTTCAACTGAAGAAGCAAGACCTCCAATATCATTTGATTGTCAGTTTTCCTTGGGATTAAACTTTCTTCTTCCATCGCCGATTTCTTTTCAGGTGATGTTATAGGTTGGAGAATCAGGTGATGTTATAGGTTGGACTTGTTGCTTAGACGTTACAAAACCGCCACTGATATCCACCAATAGACCGTGTTTGTTCTTCAGAAAACTTTAACCTTTTCCCATTTGCAATTCGTTCCTTCTCCATGAATTTGGCCTTGGCTATCATCTCCAGCTTGAGAATTAACCTTCGACGATTCCATAGATATTGGATGTCTCTAGTTTGCTTAAGTATGTTTTAAATCTAATTTTTTTATTGGGGAGACCAACTACAAAATCTGCTCCTTCTACTCCTTCGTTCGTTGGGACTCCTAGATGTCTGCTTGAGTTCTTCATTGCTCACATCTTCTACATGAAACTCCTCAAACCTTTGCTTAAACTCATTTGGCAACATTTTAACATGACTTGTGTCTTGAATGCAAGATCTTTCAGACATCTAATATAACCCATTATGAAGATGGATTGAGTGGTCTGCCAAAACACCCTCTGGAATGTTTTGAAACTGTTTTGGTTGAGATTGGATTGGTCTACGATCTTATATAGGTGGTCCCCCGGAGGGCCAATTTTGATACCACTCTAATGTCCCTTGGGGAATATTGGATGTCTCTAGTTTGCTTAAGTATGTTTTAAATCTATTTTTTTTATCGGGGAGACCAACTACAAAATCTGCTCCTTCTACTCCTTCGTTCGTTGGGACTCCTAGATGTCTGCTTGAGTTCTTCATTGCTCACATCTTCTACATGAAACTCCTCAAACCTTTGCTTAAACTCATTTGGCAACATTTTAACATGACTTGTGTCTTGAATGCAAGATCTTTCAGACATCTAATATAACCCATTATGAAGATGGATTGAGTGGTCTGCCAAACACCCTCTGGAATGTTTTGAAACTGTTTTGGTTGAGATTGGATTGGTCTACGATCTTATATAGGTGGTCCCCCGGAGGGCCAATTTTGATACCTCTAATGTCCCTTGGGGGAATTTACCCGTAGGGTTGAAAAGAGCACATGACATGTTTTGTATTCGTTCAACTTTTGCAAATAGAGATATTATTAAATGCATAGTGTAGACAAGTATTTGATGACACCGACACCAACAACTTATACAAGTAAACCAGCCTAACAGTAGGTTACAAGTACATGATCCATCCAAATACACTGTAGTTTAAATTCACAGTCTAATACTAATTGTGCTAGCAGTCCTGACTCCTTGTTGTCCCTATACTCTTGTTCTGACCTGACATCTATGGTCTTGTTGGCTGCCCGAAATATCCTCACTTCTTTGTTGCCTCAATTGCGTTGTCTCACTGCCTGCTGCCACCACAATTTGATTACTAGGTTGCTAGCACCCTCTCTCTGCCACCACAATTTAATTACTAGGTTGCTAGAACCCTCTCGCTGCCACCAATCCCAGCCTACAAGATCCAACCAGATGGTTTTTCTGCCACAGTCGAGGCTGGAGAAATGATCTGCTGCCACTACAATGCCAAGATGGTCATGTCCTCAGGTAGGGTTTCACTGCCCTGTTAGTGCCTCGCTGCCACCTAAAAGATACCTCCAAGATGGTTGCTGCCTCAGGTAGGTTTTGTTGCCCAGACATCACTTCAGAATATTTGTTGTCACAGAATTTGGCCTTATAAGCTCCAAGCTGCCACAAAATTATCTTAAGGGTAGGCCGCTTTCTCAGTTAATGGCTCTATATGTTATCCTATCTAGAACACGAGATTTCCCACGAGTGGCCTCAAAGACCCACGCTGCCCAGAACAAAGCCTCAAAAGCCCACGCTGCCATAGTAATCTGCCTTTTAAGCCCACGATGCCATAGAAAATGTCTTGAAGATAAATCACTACCTCAGCTACTGTGTCAGAAACCCTTATTATCACATAATAGGGGTCTTGAAAACCAATCAGAGAAAAAGGGGTCTTAAACCCTCCAAGAGCATCAATTAAAAAATTAGAAAGATCCACAATCCATGATGAGTAAAATGATTCTTCTCTCTCCTTTTTAGAGATTCTCTTTGGTGTTTTCCCTCCTAATTTATTTGAGGGCCTAACACGTTTCCCTCCATTTTGCCCCAAAGTTGGTTTCAAATACAAATTTTCTTCAATTATCCAAAGTCACCAAAATAACATCAAATAATGGGTTCCCCCTTTACAAATGACTATAGCCGACTGGGTTGGGGCTAACAAGTTTTCCTTCATTTTGCCCCAAAGTTGGCTTCAACCACAGGTTTTCCTCCAACTATTTCAAATTATCCAACGGTACCGAAATAACATCAAATAATGGGTTTCCCCCTTTACAAATGACTATAGCCTACTGGGTTGGATAGGCTACTTCATCTTCCCTTGGCCAATTTTAATTAGAAGAGAACATTACACTGTTACAGGCACCGATGGTGATTTCATATTATTTGTTTTTTCTAAAATTGGTAGCAGGTATATCTGGTTTATTTCTCTTTTCATGAGAATGGAAGTAGGTTGGATTTTGAAATGCGGTTGGGCTGTTTGAGCTGTTTGAGGGTCATTTTCTTCCTGGTTTCAAAAATATTTCAGGCACTAACTCGATTTACAAAATCCTGCATGTACTCATTGGATTTACAAAATATTGCGTGCAAGCATTGGATTTACAATGTTAGTTTTCTAATTGATGTAGAGACCATCATTCATGTTTTGCCCAAATGTTCTATTGGCTATTTTTTCGGGGTTATAATGACTTTTATATGTTATGTCTCAGGTTTCATGAACGAGGTAGAGCATTTTCAAGAAATGAAGTGCGAGCATTTGAGATTGGACCCGATGGAATATTTTTCACTGGTGATGGAATGGGAGAACTTAAAGTATGGAAATTGGCTACCCAGACACCTTGAGAGGCTGAGATGGCCTATAATCTCATGTTGTAATCAGCGACCTCAAAGTTCAAATGCTATTGTGAAGCTTTTGTAGTAAGCATCAGTCTCAAGTTGCAGAGCTACTATGGTCACTCCATGTAAAGTGACCCATGCTCATGGTGGCCATATACTAAGCCATGGCCTCAAATTGCAAACTATTATGGTCATCCCTTGGGGTAAAAGTGACCCATGCTCTGGCCACATACTCAGCATACAAATGCTATTGTGAAGCTTTTGTTGTAAGCATCAGTCTCAAGTTGCAAAACTACTATGGTCACTCCATGTAAAGTGACCCGTGCTCATGCTGGCCACATACTCAGCCATGGCCTCAAATTGCAAACTATTATGGTCACCCCTTGATGTAAAAGTGACCCATGCTCTGGCCACATACTTAGCAGCGGCTTCAAGTTGGAAAGCTACTATGGTCACCCATTCATGTCAAAATGACCCTTGTTCATGCTCGCCAATTACAAAATTGTGGAATCCCCACTCGCTTGAAGAAGACAAAATAGCAAAGGACAGCTGAAGGGATCTGAAGAAGACAAAATAGCAAAGGACAGCTGAAGGGATCTGAAGAGTCGGCAATGCCTAACCCTCTTACCATCATATCAGTAAAACACTCGAGACTGTCTATTAAATGCAGGCAGAAAAATGAGATTGGGGTTCTTTGGCAGAAATTAGCAATGAGACTGATTTTCCCTGTAAGATCTAACTGTTAATGATCTGGACAGCCATAATATTCTGATTTTTTATAAATTGATAAAACACTGATAATAATACTCAGCATCACCATTTCAAGGTGGTTTTCTCAAATTGGGTTATTGGGTTTCTAGGGTAAATTGCTGTCTCACATGGTAAATTTCTCTGGGCATTGTCTCACTTCCTGATTACTTAAAACAGGAAGAGGAAGGCTCATAAGCTCTTTAAAAGTGTGTAAATTGATTATTGTTTTGCTTCCATGTTTTGATTCTTGGTTTTACTAGCCCAAGAGTCTCTGTTTCTCTAGGTAAATGTCACATAAAGTACCAGTTACAAGGGAGTTACTAGGGATAGAGGTCGTTGATTTGCAAAAGGCTTACCAATCATGGGTGGATATTGCTGATTTGTAAAGAGATTACTGTTACATGCTTTCCTTTACCAAATTACCAAATGCGTTGTGGTTGTTTAATTTCAAAAAAGTTACTATGGGTTGAGGCTGCTGAATTGTAAAAAGATTGTTGTTCGTTCCTCTCCTTTACCAAATTCTGGTTCGAGGTTGTTGATTTGGAAAAAGATTACTGTTCCCTCGTCTCTTTTACCAAATTCTTCAAAGAATTAGATATTTTAGTCCACGGAGAATTTTTTTTGGTGCTGAGATGATCTGTTTTAATTGTTCCTCTTGCCAAATTGCAAATGATGATCTCCTGCCTTGTTTACCAGATTTGTGTTCAAGAGTTGGATCTTTAGTGCTTTATATGTGTTGCTCAAGAGTTGCAAATGATGATCTCCTGCCTTCTTTACCAGATTTGTGTTGTTCATGAGTTGGATCTTTAGTGCTTTATATGTGTTGCTCAAGAGTTGGATCTTTGGTGCTTTATATGTGTTGCTCAAGAGTTGGATCTTTGGTGCTTTATATGTGTTGTTCAATGATGATCTCCTGCCTTCTTTACCAGATTTGTGTTGTTCATGAGTTGGATCTTTAGTGCTTTATATGTGTTGCTCAAGAGTTGGATCTTTGGTGCTTTATATGTGTTGTTCAAGAGTTGAATCTTTAGTGCTGCCTTCTTTACCAGATTTGTGTTGTTCAAGAGTTGGATTTTTAGTGCTTTATATGTGTTGCTCAAGAGTTGGATCTTTAGTGCTTTATATGTCTTGTTCAAGAGTTGGATCTTTAGTGCTTTATAGATGATGTCCTTGTTCAATGTTTTCCTCTTGCCAAATCTATAGATGATGCCCTGGTTCAATGTTTTCCTCTTGCCAAATCTATAGATGATGCCTTGGTTCATTGTTTTCCTCTTTCCAAATCGCAAATGATGATCTCGTGCCTTCTTCACCAAATTCTTGAAAGAGGTGTTGTTCAAGAGTTAGATCTTTAGTCTTTTCTAAATGATTCTTTGGTGCAATTTTGTTGGTGCTGATATGACCGTTTTTAATTGTTTTTGTCGAATCACGATTGATATTTAAGCTAAATTGTAAGTAGGCTGGTTTGCAATTTCTTTTTTGCAATATGTGCATCAGGGCGGGAAGCAACACCTCGTTAGACATGGGTTTTTTCGACTTGAGATTTTAGGTGCACTATTGTCCATTTAATTTATTTGGTTTCTCACTGGAATTCTCATCTTTGAAGCTATTGATACGATACTTCACAATAAGGGTGCAGTTGATGGTCGACAGTCACGGCGAAGGGCACGGCATGGTAAGGGAACAGGTCATTGACAAGAGATTAAGCAGAGACATTACCAGAACATAAGGGCAATACTGAATACAGTCATGACCATGGCCATAAGCATGAAGATCTCAGGATACGCACTGCTGTGGGTCAAAACAAAACGGAACTGAAGAAGCATTTGCTTTCAGAGGTAGAAAGGGCTGAACATTTTGATCATTCCACTATGGCGGGGAGAACCTTGGCTGTGGATTGAAAGATGCTGAAGGCAGGCATTTGTAGAATACTAGATTCAAGTTAGAAACTTAGATCATGACTTGGAGGCAAAAACAAAGGTGCTGAAAGACGATCATTGACGTTTAAATATAAATTTGCAGGGGGCATATCTTTATGTTCTCGGAGATTTGGTTCAGAGCACTGGGGTCATGATTGGAGGATTAGTTATTTGGGTAAAGCCCGGCTGGAAAATAATTGATAATTGATTTGATATGTACATGGTTTTTCTCAGTACTTGTACTGGGGATCATTATAAAGATGTTGAAGAATATTCTAGAAGTTAAAGATGTTGAAGCATATTCTATAAGTTTTGATGGCGAGTGCACCTCGTTAGATTGATGCTACAAGGTTTGAATAAGGATTGTGTGCAATTTCTGGTGTCTTAACTGTGCATGAACTGCACATTTGGGTCATTACAGTCGGGAAATACTTGCTTTCCATGTAAAAATTCAGTCAGATGCAAATGCTGATATGGTTCTTCAAAGGCTAATAGAGTATATTGATAAGGAAATACTTGCATGCCATGTAAAAATTCAGTCAGATGCAAATGCTGATATGGTTATTCAAAGGGTAATAGAGTATATTGAAAAGGAGTACAAGGTTAGCCATAGCCATATAACAGTACAAATTGAACGAGAGGTTGATCGGATTATTTGCATAATGATCAAGCCAGCATTTGTCAACGCTGACTATAATCTGTTTCAGTTTTATTGGGAACTATGATTTTAACGAGAGGTTGATCGGATTATTTGCATAATGATCAAGCCAGCATTTGTCAACTCTGACTATAATCTGTTTCAGGTTTATTGGGAACTATGATTTTAACTCTGCGATGATAACACAGTTCTGAAAATCTTGTGGCAATTAGTTGTAGGTGTTAGTCTGACAACTACTATCATGTTTAAAAATAATGTTTATAGATAGTGTTCCTTCCCGGTTTTTCATAGTCCAGGTTTTTTAGGCAATATATTTTGTGCATGTTTGATTCTAGAGGAGGATCACTGTTTTATCAAATCCAGCAATGAAGGACAGAAATGTGGGACAGAAATGTGGTTGATTTAAGCGTTTTTGTAATAGGAGCCTGCAACATCTTTATCAATGTGAAAGGCCAGTAAGCATTATGTTTTGGAAGTGCACTGTACACTTTGGTTAACTATGAGCTTGGATGGATATATCGGGAAGCTCCACAAAAGTGCACAAAAAGTTACGAATTGAAACAAAGCGTGTTTATTTGAAACAGGCGTGGAATCAAAATAAGAATTGCCAGGGTTGATAGCTGGCAGTCATAACTAAATAACCAGTCAACTCAGTTCTGGGCGGATGTGCTTGCAAATAGGAACCCATCCTGGCAAAAATGCCCTCTGTCAGAACAAACTAAAGCCTTTATGATCCAGAAGAGGTGGACAGACTTCTGGTGAACAAACTAAAGCCTTTATGATCAGAAGGGGTGAACAAACTAAAGCCTTTATGATCAGAAGGTGTGAACATGATTGAAGTTTGAACATAGAAAACAAATACAAACTAATGGAAATTGTTATGACAAAATCTAGTACCTTAGTGCAAAGCCTCCACAAGGTTCCAAGATATAGTGGAAGATATAGTGGAATTGTTGAGAAATATAGCTCTAAAAAGTTAGGTGTGTTGTAACAAAAAATTGCAAATTGTTATGACAAAAGCTAGTACTTGATTGCAAAGCCTCCACAAGGTTCCAAGCCATAGTGGAATTGTTGAGAAATATAGCCTGAACAAGTTAGGTGTGTGTTGTAAGAAAAAATTGCCGGGCAATTTCTTTTCCAATAATGGAGTTTACCACCCCAGAAGGGCAAATGCCATTCAGCATTAGGGAGAGAGAATTAATTGGATGGCTGCGAGAACCATATGAGCCAATCAGAGAAACCTGGATAGCAGAGAGAAGATAGTGAACTCAAAGTTTCGAGCATGCAAGAAAAAGATGATGCAGAGCTCACTGTTCCGGTTTTCTCGCTTCCCAAGGTGATAGAAAAGTTACAAGAGAACAGAGGAAAAAGAACAGGCAAACAGTCTTATTGAACCATGTATTCAAACATATTTGTCCCTTTATGAGTTGGACACCCACCCAGACTGGTTTCTATGATCTGCATCAATGGCCAAGATTGCTCCTCTTAATCACTCATATTTGAGAAGTATTCTTGTGCAAACAGTGGCTGCATCACAATTCAAACTAGGAGAGTTAAGGTATCGGTTAACTGCAAGTCGCGGAGATTTCTTGCTTTCTTCATATGATTGTCCTACTGCTTTTTATGCAGTGGTTATTGAAGAACAATCATCACCACACGGACAAGGTGTAAAACTTGTAACATCTTGAATTTGAAGTCATGAAGAATGAAAATTATTTTCCCAATGTTCTCTCTAAACTAGAAGCAGAAGAAAAAGAGCTTTTGTTGGTATTTGGCTTGATAATGAAGGCTTCATCGCTGAAGGACCAAACGCGAATGTCGCATTTGTCATTTGAGAAAATTCTGAGTGGTTGTACTCCAAAGCGTTTGCTAGTTCTTGTACCAAGAAACCTCCAGGAAGGACAAGAATCCTCGAGGAGGGACTTATCAAGGGTATTCAAATAGAGAAGATAAAGGTGGAAGAAGGAAAAGCAGCAGAAGAAATGACGCTGATTGGAAATGAGGAGTATGCTCTCCCAGTTATGTGGGACAAGCATCCAATTGGAAACGGAAAAGAAGGTCCTGTCACGCTTGCTCTTTTAAATCTTCTTTTGGAGGACATGAAAGCTGGACCTGCAAACATATGCATTCTAGTTCCACGCGGAGTGGAGAATTCTCATTCTATCAAATGACCTTCATCTCGTTTGGCAATACTTAGACATGAACATAATTCATTGCTGGTATTATGTGAAACTTGAAAGCTAGGTTGCCTAAGTGCTGGACTATGGGCTATTACTTTTAAATCAAATCTACAAATATGTCTGATTTGTTAGTTGACAATCCGAATTGGTGTCATCGTATATGTCTTGGGCTTTTGGGCCATTGCAAGCAAATTTAAGTGCTGAGAACCTGAGAAAGGCCGAGATTTGAGAATCGAAGTGCATCACCGCCCCGAGTACCACATTCAATCTGTCATTTGACAGGCCTCTAGAGACGCGGATTCTCATTTGAATTGCCATGAAGTTAGAGGTCATGATCTTGTTTCAGAGTCAGGATCTTGGGGTAATAGGTATCTATCTCGGAATTCTGAGGAAATGCAAAGAAAGGCCAATACCCGAGGAGTCTTGGTACTAGGACGACAAAGCTCCGGTGCAGAGGATGGGGATGGTTGTCTCTATCGACAAAGTTAGTGTGATGGGAACATTTGGCTAGTCTTCGGAATGGGCAAGAGGTGGATGTTAAGAAGATTTCGAAGAGGGGAAATGAATTTGAAGCAGAGGTCGAGACCTTGGCCGTGATTAGGCATGCTAACATCCTAAAGATATTATGTTGCATCTCAACCGCAGAGTGAGATTTCAAGTCATTGGTTTTGAATACATAGAAAATGCAAGTTGCAACACTCCTTCCCACCCCTTCATATTATCTTGAGTTGTGGAAGGTATTACCAATATCTTAACTTCATCTCCATTGTCTGCGATGAAGAGGGGGTTACGAAAAATGCTCCTATTTCAAAGTTTGCAGAATTAAAATTTGTCATCATCGTCACATCTAGCTCGGTGTCAACTTTCCAGCCATATAAATTTCTCCTTGATCAGAGTCTCGGATTAAACGGTATGCTAGATAGAACTTTTGGTCTATTACAGAAGGCAAAGTCATCACCAAGGCATCACATGGCCCACATGGCCTACCCTTGGTCCAAGTGGCATTGCCACGTCAAGCTTTATGAGTCCAGCAACGGTTTGAACTTACTAGCACATTCGTTGCTTCGATCGAGATGTCATATTCTGAAAAAATAATTTGACCAATATTTCCAAATTTTGCTTAAAAATTTTCTTTGATACCAATGTAATATCCTTTTGCTAAAATATGCTAGAACAACTTGCAAAAGTATTAAATTTTCTCTTTTAGGAATTTGACAAACACTTTGTGTGCAAGCTTATCTTCGAACACTTTGTACGCAAAACAAATAAACACTTACAATAGAAACTCCAACAAATAATTCAATCAATCCAACACTCATGTAGTTAGTAACTTGACCCTCCTAGAATTATGGATTCAGCCTCCACATGAACAAGCAATTTGGCCCTCTTGAGAACAATGATTCGGCCCTCGAAAAAAGAATAACCCGACCTCTTTCAGGGATAGGCAATGCAGCCCCTACATTGTTTGGTTACGTGTAATTTGGCTTTGTCATACACCCAAACAAGAGGTTAGGGTTTTTGATGAGGCTTGGTCTCCAACCCTAGTTTCTTAACCAAGGATTCTACAATCAAGTTTACTTGAGAGCCCAAATAAAACAAGGTTTCCACTTTAGTATGTTTCATCACAACTCTAATGTGGAACAATTTAATGCTCTTTTGTTCGTTAACAAGAGACTCATTTGAAGAACTTGTACTTGCATGCAATTCAAAATTTTAATTAGTATGAAGAGAAAGGTTACCTTGTATGCCCACTGATGTGATCTATGTCTCATCACTGGAATTGGATCCAAGGTCTTGTTGCATGGTTGCCATCGTCTTTTGCTTGCCCTTTCCACCAAATCTCTTTGGCTTCAACTCTGGATGCAACTTCCAACAATGTTCATCATCATGGCCTTCCTTCTTGCAATGTGTGTAAGATGACTTTGCTCCTCCTTTCTTGGTTGTAGTTGTCTTCTTGTCCTTTCCCTTGCCTTTTCCTTTGAACTTGCCATTATGAGGTTTGAAAAATGATTTCTTGGGTTGATCTTCTTTGTCATTCTTGCTCTTGCTTTCTAGGTGAATGGCCTTCACATTGGCTGCATCAATAGTAGTAGGTTCAAATAACAACAAAAAATGCATGATGTAATTATGTAAAGCACCAATATACTTTGTTACAGTTTCTGGTGAATCAAGTGAAATGCCCAAATTTAAAGCTCGTTTTCTAAACTCTTTGGTGAGGCTTTGCACATCTTGACCCTTTCCTAGTCTCAAATATTGTCATTCCATTAAAGCCTTTAGTCGATAACCCAAAGGATAGAATTGATCTTTTAATGCAGGAACAAAATTGGACCAAGAAGAAAGGAGATTACCCAAGTTTTTGTTACCTTTCTGCAATTTGCTCTCCCACTAGACGAGAGTGGTGCCACTCGGCCGAAGAGATGTTGATTGGATCTTGGCTTCATCTTCCTTGATTTGCTGAGTCCAGAAATAAACCTCGATCTGTCTAATTCGATTGTTTAACTTCTCTGCACTACATTATCCATTATATGTGGGCAAATCAAACTTTACATTTAGCTTAAAAAATGGCTTTTTAGATGCATTTGTATGATGTCTGTTAGAATGAGGAGAAGAGGAAGAAGAAGAACTGTCACTGGAAGATGGAGAGGAAGGGGGGTTTTCTCCTCCACCACCATGGTTTACCAAGGCATGATCATTTGGCTCTTTCTTTTCAAGCTTGATTGTCTTCTCATATTTTGCGAACAATTTGTCCACTTTTTTTGCCATGGTGAAGAAGATCTTGCGATAATTTCGCTCTTCCTCTATTCGAGCTTCCTCATCTTGCCATTTTTCGTCATTGTGTTACACGCCGCCCTTTGAGATCAAAAGATTTGAATTTTCCTTCACCTTTTTGGAGCTTGTTCTTGGTTAGCATTCACTCATGCAACTCACATCAAGAAGCCTTGCTCTGATACCAAACTTGATCTAGATCTTTTACTTCAAGAATGCATACAAAATTGCATTTTAAAAGAGCATGTAACCAAGTAACATAAACACATAAAAGAAGTGGAAATCAAAAGCAACCATGAGATCAAAGGCACACAAACGACTTGATATCAGAGTTCACCCAATGTGGGCTATGTCTTCGGGCCCTGCCCGATGTGGGGAGGCCTCTTTCATTAAATGACAGCGAAATCAAATTTCAAGTAATTACAAAATGACACCTTATACCTCCACTTTTGGGGATGCCCTGAAAATGTAGACTTCTGATGAAGAAACAAATTGCACAGTGGGATTTTTGGCAAAAAATCGTGAAAAATGACTATAAAGTTGACTTTGTTTTGTGCAGGTAGCCTCTGGAGCTTTAGGGAATCTTTTAGATTCTTTTCAAGATTCCCCTACAGGGATATTTTTGGAATATATCAAGAATATTCTCCCACCTCTATTTCAATGCGCACAGGTCATGTGCTGGGTATTGTGGCTTCCGCTCCGCCATGTGGTCTCCTCCTTGGCATTGGGTCTGAGACGATTTAAGTATAAGACAGTGGGCAGAGTTATCAAACTTCGTCATCATAGTTCAATGGTAGCACCCTGAAATTGGGGTCCGAGCGACCTAGGGTAGAACCCCAAAAGGTGCAAGTGGTAATGTTTTTTGGTGTGTCGTTTTTTGTTTATATTAACACTCAGTGTCAGCACCGACGGACCCACTGGGAGAGTTCAACTCCCTCCATCGGATTTTAAAACTATATATATATATATATGTGTGTGTGTGTGTGTGTGTGTTCTGTGGTTTTCGCAACCGTTTGGCCGTTGGCTAGTCGGTGGGGTTGACCGCTCATCGACACGCGACTGACATTTGTTTTTAAATATTATTATTTAAATTTCAATGGCCCAGTTTCCCGCCCAAGTTTTAGGGGTCAATGGTTATTTTAAGTAGGGAACAAATTCCTCGTCGCCGACGACGAGAAAAGTCAAAATTGTCACCTCTTTAAGGAAATTCGACGACACTGACTGGGCTGCCATGTGTCACGCTTTGATTGGCCCGTACGATTGACTAGGCTTCTAACCGAGCTATTGATGTCATGCTGCCACGTGTTGCATTCTTGTTAGCTCTCCCTCGTCCATATGACCATGTCACCTGCTGGCATCAGCATCCATACGATTGATGTCAACATCAGTACTTCTGGCCTCAGCTTCCAAGTGTCCCTGTGGGTCTTGCCTGCAAAAAATTTAGTTATTTCCAAAAAGCACCAGTGGGCCATAGTTGCTTCATATGATTTCGGATTGAGGTGTTGTTCACATCATTGGATTTAGAATGACGAGCTCTTCGATTTGAGCTTGGTTTCGCTGCTTTTTGGAGATTTTGAAAATTTTACTTTGAAAATTTATTATTGTCATTCTTGATGCAATGGGTTTCATGCTCAAAATGAATTTACTTATAGGTCAAGCACCCATTGAGTGCTTCTAGGTTTGTCATAGAACTATGAAGTCAAAAGAGTCATTGTCATACATGTAAGACCCCTTTAGGAATTTTGTATCTTGTAAAGAAAAACGAGTCAAAGTCAAAAGTGTCATAAAGACCCTCCAAGACCTTGTCAAACAAGTCAGCCTAAAAGAAGGATCAAGCCGACCTCATGGGCAGCAATTCGACCTCCTAAGAAGCCTATATATAAGGGAATCTCGACTTCATTTGGAGGGACATTCATTCAAGTAAGAAAGCAAGTTTGATGACCTCGAAGAAGCTACAAAAGGACGAAGATCAAGGAAAAGAAGAAAGAAAAGCAAGATCAAAGTTTTGGACCCCTCTCTCTCTCATGTCAGGGTTTCTAAAGTAGTTGGTAGACCGAAATTGTAGAAGTTGATGGGGAAGTCGAAGTTATAGAAGAAAATGTTGGGGAAGTCTTAGTTGCTGAAGAAGTTGTTGGGGAAATCGAAATTGTTGGGAAGTCAAAGTTGATGCTAGGTCAAAATTGTTGGAAGGTCAAAGTTGTTGGAAATTGTTGGGTTGAATTTGTCAGAAATTGTTGGGTCAAAGTTGTTGGAAGTTGTTGGGCCGCAGTTGCTGGAAGTTGTTGAGTCAAAGTTGTTGAAAGTTGTTGGCTCAAAATTGCTAGAAATTGATGGATCGAAGTTGTTGGAAGTTGTTGGGTTGAAGTTGTTGGAAAGGTTCATCAAGAAGGAGAAGTTTAACTTGGACTTGGAGGGGTCTTTGACAAGGGTCTTAGGTCTTGGAATTCGCCATCTGAACATGCTATAAGAAGAGAAGAATTCTTGCGGGTTTTCCTCTAAAGAGGAGAGGTTTTGGCCCTGACATACAACCTACATTTTGTGTCCCCTTGTCTATTTGATCTTCATAGTTTGGTAGTTGTTTGATGATAAGAACATAATAATAATCAAGTGAATGAAGAAGCTAATCAAGTTAAGTAAAAATACATCACAAACAATTATCAAATTAATAGAAATCACCTAATCTAGTTTCCCCTAGAGTTTTCAACAATTGTTTCAGTTCTTGATTGCTTAAAGCAAGAATAAAAAGGCTTATAAGCTCCATAAAATTGTGTGCATTGATTTTTTATTTGCTTTAATGTTTTGACTCTTGGTTGTACTAGCCCAAGAGTCTTTGTTTCTCTAGGTAAATGTCCCTTAAATTCTTATGGATAAATGCCACAATTTCAGAGTGCCTGTAGCCATAATTTCAAAGCACTTGCAATTCTAATATTAGGACACTGCAACTGAGTTAGTAAGAGTTGAGGTTGTTGATTGATGAAAAAACTTACTATGGGATGAGGTTGATGATTTGTAAAAGGATTATTGTTCCTTCCTCTCTTTTACCAAATTCTTGAAAGAGTTAGATCTTTATTCCAAGGATAAATATTTTCAGTGTTGATATGATATATTTTAATTGTTCCTCTTGCCAAATTGCAAATGATGATCTGGTGAATCAAGTGAAATGCCCAAATTTAAAGCTTGTTTTCTAAACTCTTCGGTGAGGCTTTGCACATTTTGACCCTTTCCTAGTCTCAGATATTGTCATTCCATTAAAGCCTTTAGTTGATAACCCAAAGGATAGAATTGATCTTTTAATGCAGAAACAAAATTGGACCAAGAAGAAAGGAGTTTACCTAAGCTTCTGCTACCTTTCTGCAATTTGCTCTCCCACCAAATGAGAGTGGTCCCACTCGTCCGAAGAGATGTTGATTGGATCTTGGCCTCATCTTCCTCGATATGTTGAATCCGGCAATAAACCTCGATCTATCTAATCCAATTGTTTAACTTCTCTGCACTACATTCCCCATTATATGTGGGAAAATCAAACTTTACATTTAAACAAAGTAAACTTTGAAACTGGAACTCATACTGTTATCCGTTTTGTAGAGATAGCAAAAAAGTGACCCGATTTTGAAAAGTGGTGATGCAAAACACACGTTTTTTTTAGAGCATAGTTTTTGGCACTATACATTTTTTTATGTACATTACGTTTTAGAATGGTAGTGTTTTTTATGCTGATTTAAAAAATGGTAATTCTACACCAGGCCCTTTTTTTAAAGGGGTTTTTTTTTTTAATGTACGAAATGTAAATAATTATTTTGCAAATTTAATAATTTTTGAAGTGGTTGTTTTCTTCACATTTTCTTGTTTTTATTTTAATTTTAATTTTTTGTAGTGAGGTTTTTATTGTTTTACATTTTTAAATTAGAAGGTCGATATTTTGAATTTTTGATATTCTACATATTTATACATCGTTAGTTAATTTTTCAATCCACATGAAATAATTGTTTCTAAAAAACAATATTTTTTAACAATGGACATAAAAATAGCATTTTTTAACACAAATATAACTAAAAAACTATACGTTTTGATAATTTTTTGTTAGAATTGACATGTTAAAATCATAATTTTTATACGAAAATTTTAACTAAAAACGGTTAAATAATAATTTTTTTTTTATGAATTCAATATCAAAAAAAATAATAATAATCATTTTTTTTTTCAAAAAATAATGATTAACATAAAAATTAATGCGAAAATCACATAGTACAAATATTGAATGCATAACAACCTTAATTGAGTGTTTATTCTTCTCATAAAATGTCAAAGTCAAAACATTACACGTATAACTACTTAATAGTTACAAAAAATGAGCTTAATTTCCAAGCATAACTTAAATTTAATCAACAATGTCACGTAATCCAAACTCTTCGTCTTCTAGAGTTTCATCATTGTCTTCTTCTACAATATTTTATGCTTCCTTTTGCTCATTTTCCTCTTCTAATGAATTTTTTATGTCTGCGAATCTCCCAATGTATGTCTTTTCAAACATTCCATGTAATGGTGGTTGGGGTTCCTTTGCCTTTTTTGCCACACGTGATTCACTAAAGTCCCATTTCTTCAACCCAATTTCTTGCATTGCATCTCGGAGAAATTGAAGAGCATTAGTTTTTTGTTGAATGAAATTGCACTGTGTTGGATTTTTTTCAATTGCAATGCAATTTCTTTCCTTTTTTAAGGCAACATGCTAGTGTTGTACCTAATTATCAAGCACAAAAGAAATAATGAAGTAAATTAGTACAATGACATATTAATTAAAAAATAACATATTGAAATTCAATTCCATATAATAAAACTTACCTGGGCCAGAAAATAAATCCAGAACCCAATCTCCTTCATTTGAACATATGTCTATAAGATAATTAATCAATAATTGTGGTTTTTGATAAAGGTTAACTATCTATCATTTTGCTTTTTTATCTTCATATGTTAGTTTTCTCACAACAACATCATAAGTCAATTTTTGGCTATGACTCTTTCCATCTACCCGATTAAAAATCATAGACATATAGCTATCATCTTTTTCCCAACTATCAATATGAATGAACTGACAATCATTTATAAAATGTTGATCTTCACGGTTAAGAAGATTTGACTTTTGCCTGTAACATGAAATAGCAAAAAGTTCAATTAACTTGTACATAAATGATTTTTTCAACATTAATCAAATATACATTTTAAACGTCTTACCATGTAAGCTGCATCCTTGAATTTTTTCTCCCCTTGAAGTTTGACAATATCATTGCCAATTGTGTGTCTGAATAAAATATCACAAATCTCCATAATGGTGATGACATGACTTCTACAAATCCCGCAACCACTTTACTGAGAGCTTGATAAGTATAAGGGTCACTATTCTAGTCAATGTTTGGAATATTGAAACCATGGGGAATATCTGCAATAACTAGGGCATAATCTCTTTTAGGTATGAGTTTAACAATGTCTTCACAGTCGCCTTGTATTACTTGATATTGAATAGTGTCTAGCCCATTCCCAATGAAATGAGTAAGAGTTGGATCAAGTTCAACATTCTTAATACGTTGCTTCCTCAGTCTTTCGATTTTTATTTTTTCAATAAAGGTTCTGAAACTATCTGGTGCTCCATTATCATCATTCTTCATCCTCTATAAAATAAACAAATATATGTGTAAGTTATAAATTAAAAATAGTACACAGATGAATAAAAATGAATGTATAAATCAAGATACCTTTTTAAATGCAAGATAAAAAGCTTTTAATGTTGATGTAGAACTTGAATCTGGATAGTTGCGTACAACATCATCTCAACTATCTTCATTCAACAATTTAACCATTCGTTCTTGAATTTTCATGTAAACTGTGTGAATGCATAGATAAAGTAACAAAAAGTTAATATAATGATATGTATAACAAATACTACCAAGAACAACATGTTTTCTTTAAAAGAAAATTATAATCTAGAAATAAATAAAAATAATTCGACAAACTTACTTTTGAAATTCCTCAGACATTTCCTCCAATGATAATTCCCCTGACCTCACACAAGATAATATTGTTT
>APFE030704881.1:2523-88827 GCA_000404065.3 Pinus taeda | reverse complement strand
AAAATGATACTTGATTGGTATGTGCTTGGTCTTTGAATGCATGACTAGGTTCTTTGAAATGCTGATTGCACTTGTATTATCACATAAGATGGAGATAGGTGGAGTACAAGTGATTTGAAAATCCTGCAAAGTTTGCATCATCCAAATGAGTTGTGTGCAACAAGATGCACCAACCACATATTTTGCTTCAGTTGTAGATAAAGCAATTGAACTATGTTTCTTGCTAAACCAAGATACTAATCTGGAACCCATAAAGAATGCACCAGCACTAGTGCTTTCTCTGTCATCCACGGTTTCAGCCCAATCTGCATCTATATAAGCATGAAGAGTGAGATTTGTATCTCTAGGATACCATAGACCATAGTTTTGAGTTCCTTGAAGATACTTGAAAATTATCTTTACTACCTGAAGATGAGTTTCCTTTGGATTTTTGTAAAATCTTCCAACTATTCCCACTACATGCATGATGTCTAGTCAGGTTCCTGTTAGATAGAGAAGACTACCAATCATAGATCTATAGGTTGGTTGATGCACTGTTGCCGAATCATCATTTGCGCTGAGGCTGCATCCTGTCACCATCGGGGTACATACAGGTTTCGAATCCTCCATCCCATATTTCTTCAAGATCTGCTTGAGGTACTTGGTTTGAGATAAAAGGATACCACCTTCATTTTTTTGGATTTGTAAACCAAGAAAATATGTTAGCTCTCCAATCAAGGACATTTCAAATTCTTTATGCATCACCAAGGTAAAATTTTGACTCATAGCTTCTTCATTACTGCCAAATATGATATCATCAACATACACAACAAGTGTTAGCAATTTGTCATTTTAAATTTTTATATAAAGATTGCTATCTGCCGATCCTTTTGAAAAACCTTGTTGATGAAGGTGTTTGTCCAGACGATAGTACCAAGCCCTTGGAGCCTATTTAAGACCATAGAGAGCCTTCTTAAGTCTACATACAAGTTTTGGATCATTTCCAAGAATGAATCCATCTAGTTGCTCAATGTACACTTCTTCTTCTAAGTCTCCATTCAGAAAGGCATATTTCACATCCATTTGAAATACTTTGAATTTCTGAAAGCTAGAGAGAGCAAGGAACATTCTAATGGCTTCAAGTCTAGAACCGGGAGCAAAAGTTTCTTCAAAGTCTATTCCTTCTTGTTGAGCATACCCTTTACAAACAAGTCTGGCCTTATTTCTAATAACTTCCCCATTTTCATTCAACTTGTTTTTGAATATCCATTTTGTCCCTATGACATTGTTATCTTTTGGTCTAGGAACCAACTCCCAAGTGTTGTTCTTTTCAATCTTCTCAAGTTCATCATCCATTGCCTTGACCCAACATTCATCTTTGCATGCCTCTTTTACATTTTGTGGCTTAGTGGATGAGAGTAATGCCAAATAGCTTGAAGCTTTTGCTATTGCTCTTGTTGTTTGTATACCGGCCTATTTCTGTCCCAAAATCTGAGATTTTGGATGATTCTTCTTAATGTACCTGGATGGAGTCTTTTCTTCTATCCTTATCTGTTCTTCTGGTGCCTCATTGGTCTCTTCTTCTTCATCATGAATCTAATTTGATGTAGATGGATAGTCCTCTTCATCTTCGAAATCCTCAGATCTTACTTGCCTAGGAGTGTTTTCATCTTCATCAACCACTACCTCAATAATTTCAACAATTTTTCCAAGCCTTTTATTGTAACACTTCTACGCTTTGTTGTGGGGAGAGTAACTGAGATGAATGCCTTCATCTGCTCTATGTTCAAACTTGCCAAGATTTTCATCAGCATTTTTGATGTAGAATTTACTCCCAAAAATTTTTGAAATATTTTACCGAAGGAGTCTCACCATACCAGAGATCATGAGGGGTTTGAGTTCTATTCACGTGGACGTTTGTTTTGTTTAGAATAACAACTGCAGCAAATGTGACTTCACCCCAGAAAGTTTCGGGAGTTCTAGACTCATCAAGCATAGCATGAGCCATTTGTTGAACCATTCTGTTCATCCTTTCCACTACTCCATTTTGCCGAGGAGTCCTGGCTATAAATAATTCTCTTCTTATTCCATGTTCTTCACAAAAATCGAAAAATTCATTTGAGGTAAGCTCCCCACCTCTATCATATATGAGGCATTTAATTTTGTGATCTGATTTGTTTTCAACCAAAGCTTTGAAGGATTTGAATTTTTTGAAGGCTTCATCTTTGTGATTCATAAGTCCTATCCAGATCATCCTTGAATAGTCATCAATGAATAATATAACGTATTCTTCTCCCCGAGGTGACCTTTTCCTAGATAGAGCACATACATCAGTATGGACAAGCTCAAGTGGCCTGCTAGTTGATCCTTCCTTCTCAGGGAAGTTAGTTCTGGTTTGCTTACCAAACTGACATGACTTGCATATTGTATTGTCTGAAATTCTGATGTCTGGAAGACCACGAACTGCTTGGTATTTGAATGTTTTCCTTATTTGTGAGAAGCTTAGGTGCCCCAATCTCCGGTGCCATAGCTAGTGTTCATCATTCTTGCTTAGATAACATTGATGTTGTCCTTCTTTGAATATATATAAATTATTTGGAGTTATGATGCCTTTGATCACTATTTCTCCTATATCAAGATCATGAACACTACATCCATTTGATCGAAATGTTACCTCAGTTCCTTGATCGCACATCTGACTGACACTCAATAGATTATGCTTTAAGCCGTCAACATAAATAAAATTTCTAGCTTTGACCTTTTCTTTCAACTAAACATAACCTTACCTTTTATGAGCACAGGGGTGTCATTTCCAAATACGACCTTCTTCTCCTTTTCTAAGGCACTATACAACTGAAGTTTTTCCTTATCACCTGTCATATGTTTTGAACATCCACTGTCGATGTACCATTGATTTTCCTGACCTTCCGCATATAAGGCTATACCACATCTTTCTGGTTGTAGTTCTTTCAATCTCCATGTTTTAGCACTTGGGGCTTGTTCCTTTTGATTTGTTTGCCAAAACCTGCACCTACATTTAGAATCTTCATGACCGAAGTTGTTACAAATAGAACATTTAATTTCGTTTTCAAGAGAAAAGAAGTTATTGTAGGTTCTTTTCATGATCCCAGTCATACTTCTTTGTTTTTGAGCTTCTCTAGTCATGATTGTCTTATAGGCAGCACATTGAGCTGCTTTGTGACCAAAGTTATGACAAGAGAAGCATTGGCCATTGAAGAAACTCCTGTGATTATCAAATCTACCAACCAAACGATTGTAGTTTCTACTGTCATCCATTCTTGAGGTAGATTGAGAATATTTTACCTATGGCTGATTGTAGCTTCTGTTCATCCTTAAGGAGGATTGCCCCCGATTTACCTGGTAGTCTTTGTTCATTCTTGAGGTAAATTGTCCCTGATTTACCTAGTGATCTCCATTGGGCCTTTGCTCACTCCTCCTTGCTACATCAAGATAACTTTTGGAGGTGGATGTTTTTTGCGCTTGAGATGTTTCTTCATTATATCCCAGACCTATCTTGATTAGGGGAGAACGCTGGACATTGATAATGTCATCTAGAGTTTTAGACCCTTTAACAAATCTAAGATTAAGAGCTTTTGTTTTCTCAATCTCTTTTCTAAGTCCCACAATTTCACATTCTAACTTTTCATGATGTTTTTCCCTTTCAGCCAGTTGAAATTGCAGAGTATCAATAATCATATTTTTCTCTTCTAAACAAATTTTGATTTTAGAAATCTCTTCATAAAGACCTTCTTCATCTATATCATCCATGAAGTCATCATCTTCAAAAGCCATTAAAAGTCTATAATTATTACCTCGTTCATCTTCATCACTATTTGAGAGTCCATCACTATCTTCATGTGTGTAGTAGCTTTTCTTACTTACATTATGTTTCTTGTTCCATCTAACAGGTTCCTTACCTTTGTCAAGCTTGTCTTTCAGAGGACACTTGGCAGCATAGTGACCGATTCTTCCACAAGCAAAGCATTTGAAGGGTAACTTACCTCTGAATCTTCCAGCATCTCGTTGAAGGTTCTTGACAAAATTTGGTTCTTCCTCTTCTTCTGACATATGTCTTGACTCATAGTAATCTCCTTTGCCTAAAGCCTTGAATGCAGCTTCTCTCTTGTATAAAGGTCCTCCTTTCCTCATTTCATAAGCATTGTGCAGTCGTGATATGGTAATTTTCTGTAGATTCTCCTTTTCTTCTATTGCAGAAACTTTTGATTCAAACTTACGAGACAAAGATCTTAGAATCTTTTCAACCACAACCGCCTCTTTTATTTCTTCACCCAAGTTTTTCATACAATTAAAATCTCATCTATTCGTAGGAAATAGTTAGCCACACATTCATCATTGTACATTATGAGATTTTCATACTGAATTCTAAGGGTTTGAAGTTTTGCTCATTTTACCTGTTCATCTCCTTCATAGCTCAGAACGATCTTGTCCCATATTTCTTTTGTGGTTTTATACTACATAACCTTGACGAATTCTGATTGAGATAGACATCCTAATAGAGTATTGACAACCTTTGCATTTGTTTCAAACTACTTCTTCTCAGCTGGATTTGTGGGAGTTGCTGATGGAAAAGTGTACCATGTATCTATGATATCCCAAAATTCTATACCAAGAGATTGAAGATAGGCAGTGACTCTTACCTTCCAATAGATGAAACTGGTCCCATCAAAAATTTGTGGCTTGATCAATGTTTCTCTCTCGTAGCTTCTCATGATGATAGATCTTCCTTCAAGCGATCAAGCTTCTTCTGAAGGACCTGCTCTAATACCAATTGCTGGAAATAATACTGAGAAGGGGGGGTGAATCAGTATTATCAAACTCTTATCAATTTATACAAATATTTTCAGATCTGACAATTGAAACTTGCATATACCTTCCAAACTTATAATTTAATTTATTCTTCAGATGTTTGTCACTAATCTGTATGTGAGAACCATAGAATAATTAGCAGGAACAAAAAATAGACACATTTAGCAAGGAACACAAAATATAAGGTGGAAACCCAATGTGGGTGAAAACCACCTACTGTAATATGTCTCTATCTTCCTTCAATTAGAAACTTCTTCTTACAATGATTTTGTACTGGTGCAGTATTTTACCAGTACGCAAGATGCAGCCTGCAGAGAGCTACAACCCTCTCTCGTTTTCCAACTTCTTCTAGAAGGGAGCTACAACCCCCTTAGCTCTTGTACTAGCTGAAATACTAGTACGTAGGTGCTAAACTACAGAAGGCCACTACCTTCTCTTTCCTTCTAGGGACCACATTTCATCAATTTTCAAACTAGATCCAAAACGTCATGTACATGTGCATCACCCAATGTCCTTTAAACAAATAACTTCTCAGAATGCAGTAACCAGAAAATAACACCAGTAACCAGACACCAATTTAAACCCAGATCTCTTCAGAAACAAATAAAATATAGCTAAAATATATTTCAAGAAAGGTCTGCAACTTCACCGAAGGAAACCAATGGATATCCGCACTTCTTCTGTGATGAGTCTACACAACTCCACACCTGCTTCTTCTCTGGTTATATGCACCTTCACACTGCGTCATTGCCACTCTCTTCAGTAGATCTGACTTATAATTCTCCAGTTTCTCCTTGATTCAGATTCAACTATGTCTCACCAAATGATTATCGGAAATTCAAATCTTGCTCTTCTTAAGATTTTCAACACTTGTGATTAGCCAAATGATCTCCTTTCCTTTTTATAGGCTAGTCCTCACTCAAAACCATGGAACAAAACCATTGAGAAACAATACCACGGACCCAATACATGGGTTCAATTCTTTTGGATGCAATACCAAAAACCAAAACCATAGGATCAAAAACTGTTGGACTAATACCATGAACCAACCATAAGATTTCCCATGTGCTTGCGCTTTTCTCTGCATGAAAGTGTGTGAATGTTTCTCTGCATGAAAGTGCGTGAACTTTTCTCTACATGAAAGGAACTTTTCTTTGCATGAAAGTGTGTGAACTTTGTTGCACCATAATTTATCATATGAGATGAGTGGGTTTCCATCAAGTACAACATATGTATCATAATGTCAACACTTTCCTTCTTATGTTTCCCTGTTTTACATTTTTTTACTGCCATTTATGTTAAATCTTGTTTCTAAAAGTTTTCATTTTCTTACACATGTTGAAACTCTACACATTCCTCAAATTTTCACATTCTCACCATGATTTCAACACCATTCATAAAATAATTTGGGCCATTCTCCTTCTCATTTCCATCAAAAAATCCATCTTCCAGACTTGTTCTTGATCCATCCTCACATAGGGCCCACTTTTGGAACTCAAAGCCCCTTAATCTCTAAAAGTTGCTCCCATATTAGACTAGTATTCCTCTTCAGCG
Organism: Pinus taeda; assembly: GCA_000404065.3. Taxonomy (NCBI): domain Eukaryota; kingdom Viridiplantae; phylum Streptophyta; class Pinopsida; order Pinales; family Pinaceae; genus Pinus; species Pinus taeda. The sequence continues at coordinate 82,446 of APFE030704881.1, read as the reverse complement.
CACTTCTTCACCATGAATAAATATGCCCTCCAAAAGTGCATGAACTCATCTCGAAGGCTTGAGTTCCTTTCCTTCAGATATTTGGTACGCTAGTGTGCCCTCCTTACCCTTGAATGCATGAGCACACCCTGAAGGCCTGAAGGCTCGAAGACTTGTACCTTCATCTCTTTTATGTTCTTTAGTGCACCCTCTATGTATCCTTGAGCACATGAGTAAACCATGATCGAATGAATTCCTGAATCCTCATTCTCCACCTTTTATGAGTGTTCTAGTGCATCATTCATTATTTTCCTTCTGTTTCTTGAGCGCATGAGCACACTACAATGCCCTGAATGACCCTTAACCTTCATTTATACTTTGAATATGCCCCCTCCTTCTTTTCATGCTTATTTCCTTATGCATGCTGGTGATTATGTTTCTTCATTCATTATTTTACATTCTTAGTTACGTTTAATGGCTCTTTGAATATGATTTCCTAAGATATTGTTGGATAGTTAGTTTCATAAATCTAAGTTTTTCATTATGAGTGTGCTACCAAAATCAGTTATTTGAGCTACAGGTATCATCACCCTTTCTTCATTTGTTGTATCCATGCCTCTCTCTACACGTAAAGTTCCCTCTAAAGAATACTAGGAGGAATTCACTGAGGAAGTAGTTGAAGTAACAAGTCCAACCATTCCCATATATGATGACACATAGTGCTTCAGTGATAAGTCTACAAGGGTCACATGGAGCAGCATAAGAGACACATTCATCCACAAAAGGTCTACTAAAAACATGGATGAGTGGGAAGTGCACATCAATATAGAGTAGTTGAAGATGCATATGATAGAATGCATATTTCTAGTCATCCCTTATACATAAGTTATTGAGTGGAGTATCATGCACATGGATGACTCTCATCTCATGTTTCATAGTGAAATCAACCACCACCAATTATACAAAAGACATGTAGGCTTATTATAATATTCTTAGAACCACATAATATGCATATTGTTGGGAACGGGATCCCCCAATGGTAGTTTTGGGGCTAAAAGCCTATGTTTTGGGTCGAATTTGGTAATAAAATAGTAAAGACTCTGCATTTTGTGGTTGTGGAGCATGAATGTGTCATGAGTCATAAAGGGTTTTCTGCCATTATTTTTCTAAGGTGAAGTTGGTTGTAAAAGGTCTACCCATGGTCCACAGACCATTGGATTTTATAAAAAGATCTAAGCTCTAAGTAGTTTTGGAACAGTAAGGAGTCAGATACCGATAGCTTTGAAGTAAGAAGTCTAAGTTTCGGGTCATAGCGTAGGTAGAAGCTCTGGAACTGAATAGTGTACATCAATATAGAGTAGTTGAAGATGCATATGATAGAATGAATATTCCTAGTCATCCCTTATACAGAAGTGATTGAGTGGAGTATCATGCACATGGATGACTCTCATCTCATGCTTTATAGTGAAATCAACCACCACCAATTATACAAAAGACATGTAGGCTTATTATAATATTCTTAGAACCACATAATGTGCATATAGTTGGGAACAGGATCCCCCAAGGATAGTTTTGGGGCTAAAAGCCTATGTTTTGGGTTGAATTTGGTAATAAAATAGTAAATACTCTGCATTTTGTGGTTGTGGAGCATTAAGGTGTCATGAGTCATAAAGGGTTTTCTGCCATTATTTTTCTAAGGTGAAGTTGGTTGTAAAAGGTCTACCCATGGTCCACAGACCATTAGATTTTATGTTCTTTAGTGCACCCTCTATGTATCCTTGAGCACATGAGTAAACCATGAACGAATGAACTCCTGAATCCTCATTCTCCACCCCTTATGAGTGTTCCAGTGCATCATTCATTCTTTTCCTTCTGTTTCTTGAGTGCGTGAGCACACTACAATGCCTTGAATGACCCTTGACCTTCGTTTATACTTTGAATATGTCCCCCCTTCTTTTCATGCTTATTTCCTTATGCATGCTGGTGATTATGTTTCTTCATTCATTATTTTACATTCTTAGTTACATTTAATGGCTCTTTGAATATGATTTCCTAAGATATTGTTGGATAGTTAGTTTCATAAATCTAAGTTTTTCATTATGAGTGTGCTACCAAAATTAGTTATTTGAGCTATAGGTATCATCACCCTTTCTTCATTTGTTGTATCCATGCCTCTCTCTACATGTAAAGTTCCCTCTAAATAATACTGGTTAGCACTCTGTAGGATCACATGAAGAAGGCAACACTGGTTAGCACTCTGTAGGATCACATGGTAACCTTTTACATTAGGTACTCTAATGATATCTTGATTGTTGGAGTGGCAGACATCTAGACAACATTGAATAAAGAATTTAGTAGGCCTAAATCTAAAGCAAAATATATTGAGGGGTTGAAGGAAATCACGATGCAGCTAAGAGAGACAGCTTGGGAATTAGATTAGAGGTTGAAGTGTAACACTATGAAGTGAACATGAACTTAACAAATAGGTAACTTCGTAAATGGTTTATGGCTTCACTCCAGACACACCTAAGGGTTGCACTATCGCGATAGAAGATAAAAGCTTAGGTAGCAGCCTTGGAGATTTCGATTAGACTGCATGAAACCCTGATGGAAGATCCAAATCTGGGCGTGTAGAAAATCCACATGCATTTGAAAAATCATCACCTCGAGATGCAAAGATTGAAGCAAGAAAGAATAGTTCAACCAAAGGTGCGTGAAGAGGTATGGTGCCTAAAATGCAAGGGTCAGGGGCACGACAAACACCATTTCCTCGTCTTTGCAAACTATATTGTAGGAGGAGGACCGATGAGTTTGAGTCCAGAAGCTTAGGTAGAACCAAGCACGGGGCCTGCATTATGGTGTGCTATATGTCAGGTAGTAGGAAAACATGCCATGGATAATTGTCATTTACTACAAAAGTTTATACAGAGACCACAACAATTGTTCTACGAATTTTGCAGGTAAGTAGGTCATGATGAGTGCAACTACAAAGGTTATGAATTTATGATGGATAGAACACCCTCTTATAGGGTCCAAGCAGAAATGTGGCCCCTAAACCAGATTGTGGGAATGGCCTAGATAAGCTTTCAGGAGCGCAGATGAGGCTAAGGTGGAGGAGGACTTGGCAGAGGTTAGGGAAAACTAATCTACTACGATTATGGAGGACCAGGACATTATGCCCAAGATTGCAGTAACCCAACATGTTCGTCATGCAAGTATTGCACTTTGTTTGATCATGAAATGTAACACTATCCTATGTTTGTAGAAAGGATACATGACAAAGGGATGCTACCACCTCAGATAACTCAGAACCTACATATGATGAGGCCTGAGCCATACGAAGAGAATCCGAATGTGAATATAGTGCTCCAAAGTGGAATCATAAGAGGCGATCACAAGGGAAACTGCCAAAAGATGACACATGGGTTTGCAAAGCTCCATCGAAGGGGGTTAAGATCAATTTGGAGCGTGCACGTGAAAGATTCATGGAACGAAAGAAGAGCTTCACTAAGGCCTCCACCTTAGGGAGTAAGGAGAAGCTTGATTAGGAGATAGACCCTTCTATGCTTACAACCATCCTGGATACCAACATGAAGTTACTGCACGATAGCAAATTTGTGAAGGTGCTATAGGAGCTTATAGATAGATGCACCAGAAATAATCTGAGCTACACATTGTAGGAAAGATAGGTAAGCATAAAGCAAGGACAAGGCAAGAGATGCAGATGCCAGCACAAAAAGGAGAGTATGAAATGGATCAGGTTATTTTGGACCTGGTGTCAGATGTGAACGTCTAACTGAAGAAGACCTGGGAGTGGATGGGGAGGCTTGCGCTGAATTGATCTCCAATTCAACTAATGATGGATAACTGATAGAAGATCATCCCCATGGGGCGGCTGCAAGCATGGAAAATTTTAGGGGCGAATGTTCGCCTTTTTGGTGAAATTAAGGGGTTTTAAATTTTTAGTGAGCGAATATTTTGTGTCATAGTACATTTTTACAAATCACCTCAAATAGCCCCCCTTATTTTAAGGGAGAGGGTAAAAAAGGTAAATTTAGCCCTTGAAATTAGGAGTTACAACCTTCCATTCGCCCATTTTCAAGAATAAGTTCTATTTAAGTGAATCCTATGGGCAAAAATACCATATTTATAAAAGAGGTATGGTAAGTTAATAAAAATATAAATAAATGAGAGGTATGGTAAATAAGTAAACATTTTTTATATTTACTCCATAAGTCACCTTATATACATGCAAGGGTGTAAACAAATAAAAATATAAATAAAGTGGAGGTATGGTAAAAGAATAAAACCTCTTTTTATACTTACTCAAAAGGTATGGTAAATAAATAAAAATATAAATAAACTAGACATATGGTAAATAAATAAAACCTCTTTTTATATTTAGTCTATAACCCTGGTTCTATTTATGAAGGCTCAAGAAAAATGTTTTATTTAAGTGAATCCTATGGGCCAAATACCATATTTGTAAAAGAGGTATGGTAAATTAATAAAAATATAAATAAACGAGAGGTATGGTAAAGAAATAATTTTTTCTTTTTTATATTTACTCCATAGGTCACCTTATATTTATGAACACTCAAAAAATCCGTTATATTTAGGTGAAACCTATGGGCAAAATACTATGGGACAAATACGATGGACTAGATTGTTATTAATACCATGCAAAAAAACATTATTAACCCTAATATTAGTATTAATAAAAAAAAAATGGCACATGGTATCCACCAATGGTATTCACCTAGAATGTAGCCTATTTAAATGGGGGAATTAAACCATCATAGATCCATCTTTACTCTAGATCTACTAACCATCGAGAGGTATCAAATATCGTGATATGCAAACTAGCATAGAGTGAAAAAATATTTGATCCCTCTTGGGGCTTGGTGGATCAAGAGTAAAAATGGATGTTGTAATTTAATGTATGTTAAACATTTTAGCTTGGTTAAAGTAAAAAATAAAATAAAAAGCAACTATTAACTTTATTAATTTTTATAAATTACTAATAGTAATTTTTAAGCTCCAGGTTTATGGTAACGCATGGTAATAACATGGTATTCATGTGAGCATAGACTATTTAAAGGAGAAATTCTATCATCTTAGATCCATCTTAATTATGGGTCTACCATGTGCTCATAGGGATAAAAGATCTCATCCCCCTAAGAGTAGAGTTTTAGATGTGGAGTTAAGATGGATATAGGTTGGTTTTTATGATAATGAAGATATTAAATAGACTTAGGAAATTATATTGTAAAAACATCTTAAGGTGAATGGTTAAAGCATAGACATTGGAAAAGTATATTTGTATACATTTGTTTTAAACTGAAACAAATCCAGGGCTAGAAGGAATGGATTGACTGCACTAGTCATCCTTCTATAACTTTCCAACATATGCTGGAGTAAACAGATTGTAATTTGGGTAATTTTTCTAACTGCAAATAGGAACATACTTGTGTATTGGCAGGGTGGTTACGAGGTCCCTAGAAGTGATGAATTTGAATTTTTCTTGGTTTTATATATAGTATTAGGTTTTTTCTCATGCTTTCTGTGAATGACACTAGTGAATTTTATCCTACACCCACTAGGTTATCGATATGTAATTTCAATAATTTTTATTTCAGAAGATATTTTAAAGAAATGCAATGATTTCATTTGTGTATTGAATAAACACAATATTCTAATGGAATTTTGCATTTGTGGTTTACCTATACAGATTCCATGGAGAAGTATTAGTGGTGCGACATCAATTGTCCTCAAGCAGAGGCTTTAGTTTTACTCTTTTCTAGAAGAAAATACTTTCTTCCAACATTTTTGAGTTCCATGAAAAAATTGAAAGTCCTAATAATATTCAATTATGGGTTCAAGAGACACATAGTATTCAATTATGGGTTAAAAATATCCACACTGAGTGATCTATCGACCTTATCTTCACTTAGTTTAAGACTATTCACTCCGAGAGGCTACATGTGCCCCCACTTCAAGAGCATAATAAAGTCATGTAGAACTTAGAGAAGCTATCTTTAAGCTTTTAGTGAAGATTGGAAAAATGTCTAGGTTCAATAACACCCAGTTGAGCATTAAGCTTCCAATAATGCTAGATTTTAACCTAGAGCACTTTTGTGATTTGGAGGAGATGCCCCCTCGTATTTGTGACACATCTTCAGTTGTGAATTGGAATATTACTAACTGTCATTTCCTTCAAAAGTTACTTGATGACTCGGAGAACCTCAACTCTTCAAGAATGTTAAGGATGAAATAAAGTACATTATGCTAAGTTCTCTTATGCTCTTCAAGTTTTTCTTAGATATCTACAATGTTTCAAGTAGGAAAGTACATTATGTTAATGAAAATTTGTCTTGATAGAAAGGCACAATTTCAAATTCTAATGCTTTCAAAAAACATTGTATAGTTGTAATGTTTCTAAAAGGAAAGCATATTTTTTCAATTTAAGTATCATGATGCCATATTCCAACTTATTTTTCAATAACCCATTAGGCTTTGTAGCTTTGAATAAATCCATGTCCTTTGATAAGATCCTCTTCCAAATTAGAATGCAGTTTCCTTTTGGAAATAAGCACATACAATATCATGATTTTGTTATTGAGAAAATAGAGGTTGTGAAATAAGGTTGTGCCATAGAAGCGCTTGATTCATTGATTATGTATCAATTATGGCTCTTGATGTAACACTGTCTTGATTTTGTTGCTTGAAAATAGAGGTTACACTTTACTATTTCACAAGATTTCTTACAATCTTTCCATAAGTATTGATTTGTAATCTCAGTCACTGAGGGATGATAGTAATAACAAAGGTAATATTCCATGGTTTGAAGTCACCCTCTTACTAAATATTTAAATATATCACCACAATTTAACTGTTAGTTAAAGGAATTGTATTTGATTTGTAAACAATTCATTGTTTGATTTATATATTTTTATTTTTTCCCTTTTTTATTTTTTCTCAAATTTGGTATGAGATATCTTCCAATATTTGGGTTCCCTACTTTCCCCACCATAGCTACGAGGTTTAGATGCTATCATTAAATATTCTCAGAACGTTACAACTTTTCCAGTAAGTGTGCATTGAAACAATGTTGTTGCTTTTTCCATGGTGTTAATGCAAATAAGCACTGTAACTAGTGCCATTATTTAGATTAAGTGTCGAAATCTAGGTGCTCTTGTAATGATGGAGTTATTGTTTTCTAGCTACTAAAGCCGTATGAACTTTTATCTCTTATGTTGTCCCGAGATATTCAAATTTAGAATAAGAATTGAGGTCTCGTTTCCACTGTAGATTGTAGTTAGTTTCTTGAACATAATATATAGTAGATTATATTTTACTAATTAACTGTGGATGTGATCCCTCGCGGGAAAGGAAATTCAAAGTGACTTTGATTTCACATTGATTTGTTAAAACATCCACACAGGAAAGGAGATTCAAAGTGACACTGATTTCACATTGATTTGTCAAAATGGAGGCAAGAGAATAGGAAACTTTGTATTCAACAATGCTCTCAATTTCATATGTACATGCACAGACATATTAGTAGAAAATATTGAAGGGTTTCCTAAGTAATATTCTCCATTCGACTAAATTCTTTATAACTTGTAAATAAATAACTCGGAACAATTCATTGCACTACTTGTTATTCTTTATTAATCAGTGGTTAAGATTTTGATATTGAACAGGCTAAGATTTTTCTTCCTTCTACGAAATTGTGTGTTCTATAATGCTTCTTTTCCATTCACTATGTATAGCATATAAAGTTTGTCTAATGGAGTAGGGAGATTGGAAAGTCTTGTGATCCTTGAACTATGTTACAAGGCAGAAACCTAATGGGGTAGGATAGGTGCATCCCCACAAAGGGGTCACAAATACCAAAGTTGGTATTGGCTAGTGCCTTGAGCTAGAAAATTTCCTTTACCCTTGTATTAACAATGAATCTGGAGAGGATTCTAATATTATCTTTATAAGATTTATATCAGTTATGATTGATGAATAAAATTCATGAGACATGAGCTAGGATGTCATTGCAAGGTGGTTGTTGATTATTGGAAGCTATGATGGCCATTTTGTTAGGCTAGGTGGTCTCACTCCCTTGATCATGAGCACGATTGTGATCAAGATGCAAGACTTCATAGTCTAGATTGATTTCTTAGTAGTAATAACTAGTGGGCTCATTCACAAAAGCTTCTATTTCACTAATCCTTTTTATAGAGTTGTCAAACTCAATTTCCAAAGGTTTTAATTACACTATAGAGTTTAGTTTTAAGAGAATTGTGATTCACAGTGTTAAGTATAGCAGTTACGACACTTGAATGAAGACAAGCATAGTAGATGTATCAGACTTTGTTATAAGCTTACCTACATATTATAAGGGACCTGGTTGGATTTTTTATAATTTTATAAACAAGTTCCATGTTGTGGAAATGTGAAAAAAACTAGTGATATTGCCACCATGAGGATCTTGTCATATATGGTTTTATACTTTTTCAAAAAATTCTCTAAGAGTTCACAATGTTAAGATTCACTAAGACCTTACAAAGTTTTATTATTTAGTGAAAGGCTCGCCAAGATCTTAAAAGATTTTATAATTGAGTAAAATATTCACCATGCCTGGTGAGAGATTCGCCAAAAAATTATATATACATATTATATTATTGATAAATTGCCTTCCACCTTTCCTATATACCATGTAGATTTGCCCATTTCTTATACATGTAAATTTAGGGGGGGTTCTTAAAATTTTCTCTGGCTGTAAGGGTTGATTATAAATATTGAAGGTGCAAGTGTGCTGCCCGAATTTGAAGTAATAGAAATTGTGGATGATAGCAACCCCTATCCTGCACTCCTTGGCATCGATTGGGCTACTGATATGAACGAGGTAATCAACCTAAAGGAGTGAAAGATGATATTTGAGAAGAAATTGCTTCACATAATAGTACCCATAGATCCCGCTAAAGGATTGAACTATACTGAACAGGTCGTGATTATGAGAGCAATGACGATTTGGACTGTATCTATAAGATAACAACACGAGACCAAGATTGGGTGAATCTAATAGTGGATGTACGAATTACATGGGATCATGAGAGTTTCCGCACCTCAAACTCTGATGAAGAATTAGTGCGCTAGAAAAATCAGATACATGAAGTAACTACACTGGATTGTAACATGATGACTCAATCGCTTCAGTGCGTGTCATTAGAGGTAAGAAATCTGCCTACTTATGATGCCCTGAATGATGTAGATATATTCTTGGATATGTTTGTGAGGGAGGTACCAGAAAATCAACGCTTCTAGGAATTGGATTGGGCACTATGCATTATGCCTACAAGATGGTGGGTTACGCACAAAGGAAGCTTTGATGATTGGTGTGAATGTAGGAGGATGATGAGAGCATGCTTTGGGAAGGTGAAGGTGCAAATAATAGAAAAATATGATGGGCCAGATGACCCATGCGTGCACTTGGCCCAATGGGCTCAGGCTTATGGAAAGAAGCCCAAACATGAATGGGTGCACTTCTTCTATCACACCTTGAATGTCACCTTGATGAACTGGTACGTAGAAATAGAGCTCCACCATTCCATAGGTGAATGGGATATTATACGCAAAGGGTTCATAATGACTTTTAGCTTTGAAGACAAGTTTGACTATATTTATGAGGCACTACAAGAGGTGAACGCAATAATCTTTAGGATACTGCGGGATCCTTTGGTCCTCATTCATCCTCAGTGGGCTACTCAACTGAGTCACATAATAGAATGCTATAACATGACCACTAAAGAAGAAGATGAGGATCCACGAAAGATTAACATTTCTGAAACAGAAGACCACCGCAAGGTTCAAGGACCATAGATTGAGAATCCTGATATAACCACAGCACTGAAAATGAAATAGCTAAACATTGGTATGGAAGCCGAGCGAAAATTTGCAAAGATTGGAGATTATTGGGATGACGCGATGATGGATAAGGTCACTGAATTACTCCAGAAATACTAGAATTTATTCCCTACCAAGTTTATGGAAATAAAAGGGATAATTAGGGACCTAGGTGCTATGAGGATCACATTGAAGTCTGAAACAAAGCTGGTTAAGCAAATACCTTACCGTCTGAATTAGAAGTATAAGGAGAAGTTTCACTTAGAGCTAGACAAGATGCTCGCACCAGGCATCACTGAGCATGTGGAAGAATCTGATTGGGTAAGCCCAATGGTGGTGTAGGAGAAGAACCAGAAGGATGAAATAAGTACATGCATGGATCTTAGAAAGATGAATGATGCATGTGTACATGTTCCTTTCTTGACTTCATTCACTAATGAAGCGTTGGACAATGTAGGTGGCCATGAAGCATATTCGTTCACTGATGGGTTCTTTGGGTACCATCAGACCAAAATTACACCAAAGGATAGGAGCAAGGCAACCTTCGCGACCGAGTGGGGCTGTATCCAGTATACTGTAATGTCATTTGGGTTGAGGAATGCGCCTTCGATTTTCTCATCCGTACTTGTTGCAGCATTCAAGGAATTTATTCATAAGTTCCTGGAAGTATGCTTCGATGACTAGAATGTGTTTGGGCTAGCGAAATCCCATGTAGCAAGTTTATGCCTGGTGCCAGATACTTGTTGAAGTGCCTATTTTTTGTTCCTTTTAGGACCCTACTGGGTCATGTGATTTGTAGATAGGGAATGATGGTAGATCCCAAGAAGATCGTATTAATACTAAACTTGGAATCGTCGAGGAGTTTAAAATAGTTGTGCACTACCCTCGGACATAGAGGATATTATGAAATGTTTATCAAACGCTATGCGTAGATCACTATGCCTATGGAGAAATTTTTGAAGAAGGATGTCACATTCTGTCGAAATGAGGACTATAAGAAAAGTTTGGATGTATTGAAAGAAAATATGGTCACTGCGCCAATCCTAGTCCTCCCAGATTGGAAGAAGGAGTTTCATCTACATGTCAATGCGTCATGTATATAGCTCGGAGTAGTACTGACACATGCTGGTGGATGAGACTTGGACCATCTTATTGTGTATGCAAGCAAAAGGTTATCTAAGGTAGAGAAGAACTATTCCACCATTGAGCACGAAGGGCCAACTATGGTATACATGCTCTAACAGTTTAGACACTACTTTTTGGGTAGCCACTTTAAGATGTATATAGATCACTCCATGCTCAAATACCTGGTCAATAAGCCTGTGTTGGGAGCAAGAATATGTAGGTGACTGTTATTGTTCCAGGAATATGATTTCGAAATTATTGTGGAGCTCGGATAAATGAACATTGGACCAGACCATTTGTCGTGCATCTAAATAGGGGAAGAGCCCACTAATTTGGAAGAAGAATTGCTTAACATGCAGCTATTTGTAGTACGCATCATGGATTTTCATTTTGAGGATATAATACAATTCCTAACAATAGGAGCTACCTCATAGGGATACACCATCCAAGAGAAGGAGTTAGTGGTGCACATGATAGATTTTTCTATCATTGCTGGGAATCTGTACAAAATGGGGTCGAATGAGATATTGAAACGACATGTACTAGAATTTGAAAGAAGCAGCATCCTTGTAGATTCTCATGGCGGTGTCGCGGGAGGACATGATACAAGCAGAGTGACCACGCAGAATATTCTACATGTAGGGTTGTGGTGGCCAACCCTCCATCAAGATTTGAAAGCTTATTGCAAAGCGTGTGATGTGTGTCAAAGGACTTGTAGGCCATCACGTAGGGATGATATGGCTCTAAGTCCACATATGAAATTACAACCCTTTGAGAAATGGGCAATAGATTTTGTGGGACCCATTCAGCCCCAAGGAATGATGGGAGCGAGGTACATTATCACCACGATGGATTATTTTACTCGTTGGGTGGAGGCACAACCTGCGAAGGATTTCATAGGCACAACTACTACAAAGATCCTCTTTAAGTATGTACTGACACAATTTGGTTGTCCAAAGATTTTGATGAGTGATCGTGGTATCAACTTTTTGAATGAGACAACCAGTGTGCTGACAGAGGAATTTTAGGTATATCACCAGAGGAGCACACCTTATCACCCGCAGGCTAACGAGATGGTTGAAGCATTCAATAAAGTGCTGGAGAAATCATTGACCAAGGTTTGTAACACTCTACGAAGTGATTGGGACCTACGCATACCTGTAATACTATGGACTCATCGAACAACATGCATGAAGTTGACTGGACAAACTCCCTTTAGGCATGAATATGGTGTTGAAGTGGCAATGCCCATGGAATACATTGTGCCTAGTTTTCTCATAGCAGCGCTGACGGGTATGAAGGATTGTGTAGCCCTAAAAGAATGACTCGCACAACTGGTTCAACTTGAGGAAGAGAGATTTCCTGCAGGCTTTTACCAATAGGTCCAAAAGCAGCATGAAAAAACATGGCATGATTGCCACATCAAGTCGCGCACCTTTAAGGTAAATGACATGGTTTTGTTATATGACAACAAGTTTGATAAATTTCCACAGAAATTTAGAATGCACTGGTTAGGGCCCTATGTCATTAAGGAAATTATTTATGGAGGAGAAACACAGTTGGTCAAATTGAATGGATATCCCTTCCAAAGAAAGGTGAATGGCAGTCACTTGAAGCCATACACCGACGGTCCGACCATGTGACTAAGTAAAGGTAGCATAGTCTTAGTGCTCTAGGAAGCTGAAAGGAGGCATGGGCTATAAACTACACTTCCTAGGCTGGGGAGTTACGCGATTGGAGGATTCTGTGAAGCAAGCAAGTGTCTCAAGGTTCATGGCAGCACTAAGGGAGTTGCACTACCCAGGGAAAAATCACGCAGGTTGGCCAGAAAGTGACTGTTACAATCACTATTCATGATTTGATGGCAAAAATGTGGCCAAATTGACACAGTGAGGGATGTCATCACGGAGGCCCTAAAAAAATTTTAGCAGCAACAACAAATAATCTTGGGGGCTATCAAGACAGGTTTGCAGGAGCTGTAGACCCATGCGTCTCAAGTTGGCACAGTGTCCACCACCCTTTCTATTGGCATTTCAGAGGTTGCTGAGATGTTGCATGCAAAGGCCTCTAATAGGATAGTGCTACCTGATGGAGCACTGATGTTATGAAACCAGCTCAAGAAAAGATAGAAAAGATAGATCAATGCCTTAGAATTTAGCCTCTTCGAGGGGGAAACCTCCTTGACATTACATAATGAACAATTCTTGGATGATACAAATGGAAAAACCTCCTTTCTATATATAGGAGTCTAAGGAGTCACCATATAACCCAGCCGACCTAAAAATAATAATATAAAGCCACAAAATAACAATAGAGGGATTTTATGGGGCACAGTAATAACAATATGGGGGCAATAGGGGCACAACAATATTAATAAGGGGTACAACTACCATACTAATGGGGTAATCACTAGTATTATAGGGACCCAACATGCCCCTCTCCTTCAAAAAAAGTTTTGTTCTCAACGCTTCAGTAGTTCTGGATACTTCTGTATAAAATTCTCATCCTGCCATGTGGAATATTTCGTAGATAAGTTCTTCCACTTGATAAGATACTCCGAAATTGATCGATTTCGTAGCTGTTGAGATCTTGTTTCTGTGACTGCTTCCGGTTCCAATATAATTTTTCCTTACTCGTCAAGTTCTGGAAATATTGTTTGAACTGGGAGCTTGTCACCTATAACCTTCTTTTAACATGAAACATGGAAAACTGGGTGCAATCGAGAAGCTGCAGGAAGCTCCAATTTGTATGCCATAGTACCAATCTTTTGCAACACCTTGTATCGACCATAATACTTTGGTGATAATTTATTATCCTTCTTAGCTTGCTTGAGGGACATTTGCTTATATGGTTGTAGCCGTAGGAATACCCAATCACCTACATCAAAACTTCTTTCACTGCGATGTTGATCTGCCTGTTGTTCATTCTATTTTGTGCCAACACGAGGTTATCCTTTAAGAGTTTCAGGACTTGTTGTTGATGTTCGATGTGATGTTCCACTACCTGAACCTTCGAATTTTCTCTTAAATATGATGTGATGGATGGTGGCTGATATCCATAAAGTGCCATAAAAGGGATCATTTTTGTTGTTGTATGGAAGGAAGTGTTATACCACCATTCAGCCATAGGCAACCATTTGACCCATTGTGTCTGTTTATCAGATACAAGCAACGAAGATATCCTTCCAAACATTTGTTTACTATCTCGATTTTCCCATCAGATTGAGGATGATAAGATGAGCTATGAGCTAACTGAGTACCAAGACAAGAAAATAATTTTGTCCAAAAATTTCCAGTGAAAATGGGATCTCTGTCACTTACAATAATCTTTGGGTTTCCATGTAGCTTTTGAATTGTTTCCATAAATGCAGTAGAAACTGTACTGGCTTTAAATGGATGTGATAATGCACAAAAGTGTGCATACTTGGTAAGTCTGTCAACTACCACCATGATGACACTCTTTCCCTCAGACTTGGGTAAACCTGTGATAAAATCCATTGAAACCTCCTCCCAACGTTGGCTTGGAATGGATAAAGGTTGTAATAGACCCGGTGTCTTAATTGTTTCAACTTTATTTTGTTGGCAAACCAAACATTCCGCCACAAACTTTTGAATATCTGATTTAAGGCCATCCAAAAAAATTCCTTCTTAAACCTGTGGTAAGTTTTTAAAAATCCTGAGTGCCCTCTTAAGGGAGAAGTGTGCAATTCCATAAGAATCTTTTGTTTTAGCTGAGAATTCTTGCAGAGGTATAAGCGATCTTTGTACCATAACGAATCATTTTTCCAGCTAATTGTATCAGACGTACTGGAATCTTGTTAAAATTATCGAATAAGTGCCCACAGTTCTTTATCATTCTTCCATTCCTCCGTTGCTTCATTTATCCAATCTGGTTGGATAATAGAAATGGCGCACAACAATGCTTCCACATCCTCATCCTTTCTTGAGAGTGCATCTGCCACCACATTTTGCTTCCCTTTTTTGTAGATGATTTCAAAGTCTAACCCAACATCTTTGTGACCCACTTTTGTTGCTCTTCAAAGGATAATCTTTGTTCTAAAAAGTATTTAAGGCTATCAAGATCCATTTTTACCTTGAAGTGTCTGAAAAATATATACAAGAAACTACAGTCTGTCCTCATTCTGTAACTTTTTAAGAAATTTAAATTCGATGCTCAGAGAGAAAGTTATGACGATTTTCCCTAGGTCACCTATTTGGAATGTAATTCAGGAGTCTGCAAAAAGACCAACTTCCTCAGATCATATCTTCGCAAATATAGCGCGAAAATCTCTGAAATTCAGACCTGAGGTTCATCGTGATTTCTTCTCAAGTGGGTTTTTTATTAGCTTCTGAAACGTCGTAGAAAAAAATTTATAGCGAAAATTCCACGATGACCTATTTGGAGCAGCCAAACCCTAGAATCCAAAGCTCTGATACCAAATGTTATGGAACCAGCTCAAGAAAAAGATAGAAAAGATAGATCAACGCCTTAGAATTCAGCCTCTTCAAGGGGGAAACCTCCTTTACATTACATAAATGAACAATTCTTGGATGATTCAAATGACAAAACCTCCTTTCTATATATAGGAGTCTAAGGAGTCACAATATAACCTAGCCGACCTTACAATAATAATAAAAAGCCACAAAAATAACAATAGAGGGATTCTATTGGGCACAGTAATAAAAATATGGGGACAATAGGGGCACAACAATATTAATAAGGGATAAAACTACAATAGTAATGGGGTAATCATTAGTATTATAGGGACCCAACACAACCATATTCTCATAATGCATGGAATTTTTCACAGTGTGATTCGATGCTCATTGGTGACCAGGTAGCTGCAAATACTTATCGTTACATTAAGGTACAATTTGAGCTGCATTCTAAAGTCTCTAATTTCATTTATTGATAGTCCTTCTTGTGTCCTTGTCTCTCTTAATTTCATTGTGGTAGGATTGGAATGGGTTAAAAAGTTAAGCATATCATTGAGTAAAATAGATACCCACATGTCACTACATGTCATTGTGCATACTCTTTGTTTTTTATACAATTAGAAGTGAGAAATATGATGTGTGCACAACTAAAAATCCTAGCAGGCATGAAGATCTAGACTTAGCATGGAAATCAAAACCAAGAATCATAAAATATCAATAAATTTGTGACATAGAGTAAAAAACACAATAAAAGATTATATGCCAACATTGACTATTTAGTGCAAGATACTACTAATATTTCATAATTTTCAGAGATGGTGGATGTCATGAAGATGCCCTTATGAAAATTTACTGACTTGAAGATAAGATGGTCAATGAAACTATTTACTTTAAATAGGCTAAATTTAGGTAATTAAAACAAGTTAAAAAATCACTAGAAACACCACCCCTATTTATTTTAAATAGGTTAAATTTAGGTAATTAAAACAAGTTTGAAAATCACTAGAAACACCACCCTCACATCATTTAATTTCTAGTTGTACAAGATAATATTGAATAAAACTATGAGCACTTCCATTTAAATTGACCATGCATAAAATAACAAAAAAGGCTGATGCTTTTAAAATCTATATCCATCATTATATATAAGATATGACAAGGATGGCTCATAATTTTAAAGGCTATATCCATCACCAACTATAAGATAAGAGTTAATGAGATGAGACAAAGTTTGTCTTGATATGACATGTAAATGTCATATTACTTATAGCTCATGCATATTGTATCTTTTTGTGCATATGTTAATTGTATAGCTTCTATCTAGGTAATTTTTTACATTTAAATTGTCAAATATGTAGAAGTTACATTACACTACCTTAATTTGCACACAAATAAAATATCAGAAATATGACAGGGGAATGAGGAAGTGTTTTCACATTAGTTTAAAATTTTCCCTTGGTTAGTGAAGAACCAATTAATTGCTATTTTTGGTGGAGTATTAAGTTATTAACTGAAGATAAAAAAATGTTAGTCTCTTAAATGACTGAAAAAGGATATTTAGAATGTTACATAGAAGTTACATTTCACAACTATATCTACCCTAGCGTAACTATAATATTCCAACTCCATTTTTTTTTTATATAGAAGTTACATTTACCTATTTTAGATAGAAGTTACATTTTACATAGCTATATCTACCCTGGCATAACTATAATATTCCAACTCCATGTTTTTCACACTTTTCAACATTTTAAATATTTGTCTATTTTAGTGTGATTATGCAATTAAATAGTTGATATAGTTTAAGACGTCTCCTATTTGCAACATTTCGAATTCTTAAGTGGGATCTTGGGTAGGTTTTTTTTATTACCATATATCATGTTTCAAGTAGATGGTGTTTTATAATTCACGCAAGAGACTTTAGGAGCAACCTTGAATTCCATGGATGTTTCCATTATACATCTAATAATTGCAACCTTTTCCACGTGAAGAACCCAATATCCCATGTTGAACATGAAGCAAGTACCTCAAAAATTGGGGAATATCATTTATTCTATTTCAAGAGGGGGATAGATCTAGAGAAGGCAACGATAGCTATCATAAATGGATTTTGTCGGGTTGTATTTAATGAAATCCCACTAGAATTTGCTACTAAAGTAAATCAATTAATGATAAATTTGCAGGTTGAAGGCCGTGTTGAATAGGTGTTGCAAGGTATATGTATAACACTATATATCTACATGATTCTAATGCCATGAGATGGTGTCTCAATAACACTATTGTCTAGTGACAGGTGCTAGATGTAGATAGCTTTCTCATATCCTATAGGTAAATCGTATTATTATATTTCTATGAATCTCGGAATGTATTCAAAGTTTGTCTCAGATAAGGAAATATTTATGTATTCTTGAATTTGTCTATGTTTTAATAAGATCAAGAATAAAGTTGTTATTACAAATAATTGGGATCTACCATGTAAGTTTACTTTACTACATGAAATGCTTGATTTGTTAGATCCCAACTAGTTAGGGTTGATTTTTTTTTTTTTGTAATGAGATTAAGAATAAAGTTGTCTTTTTAATCACTGAAATATACCATGTAATATTTATTTGCTACATGAAATTGTTTATTTATTAGAGCCCAAATTATTAGGATTATGAAGAGTCCTCTTTCATGACAATATTTATGAATGCTCTATTCTTTCTCAAAGAATTACATATTACAGAAAGGTGGAAAACAAATAAGATGCAACTGAATGGTTTCTATTTTAAAATGTGTGGAGGGAGTATAAAATCATTTTGAGTTGCATTCAAATATTTTGGAGCACCCACTAAAGTGCTTCATTTTCCTCCTAGTTAATTCCATTTCTTGGAGCACCCACTAAATTGCTTCAATTTCCTCCTAGTTAATTCCATTTCTACTATCCCAATGCTTCTAGAAGTCCTTCTCCAAAGTGATCCCTTAACTATCTGGGATGGAAATTGATTCCTTGATTAGAACCCACAAATCACAATTTTATTAGGAGTAAGGGATGAGAAAGCTTCATATTCTTCAATATATTCTGCAAGTTAAAAGCATATCGAATGATTACCTTCCTATTTAATTGATATGACAATCACTTGAGAATTTGTTAGGATTTTGAGACCTTTTTCAGTGATTTTTTTTTTCTTCTGAAAGTTATGTTCTCAATTAAGGAAATTAAAGAAAAGGTGATAATGATGCAATGGAATAATTTTCTATTTTAGTGCCTAAGAATGCCTTGCAAATGTGAATGGTTTGGTATTTTCTTGACTCAATATTAGTCACATTTGAATTCCTATCATTTCTTTTAATTTCATTTTTGTTGTGTTTATATTATTATCCTTGAAGTTGGTGATCTACTGTGTGTGTAATAGGACGTATTAACTACTAAGAACTCTCAAAGATGATATTGATGGATGACTGACTTTAAATCTCCTTAATTGACACTTTAGTATTACATGATCATGCAAAGAAATTACTAATCAATATTAAAGGGAAGATGATTAACGTGCAGCGTTTCTTGGCTTGTCATATAATTATTGCATTTTGGTCCCCAATAATATATTTGAGGCTACTTTTTGGTTGTTACTTGTGGAGCCTCCCTTTGCCTTAGAAAAACATCGAGCATAAATGTCCATTGCAATGTCATTGGACATCATCAAAGAGGAATTCACCAAAAGTAGTGGAGGACATCGGAGAAATTGGTACAACGAGTATATAACTGTTAGAGAAACACCAAGGCACCATAATTTCTTATGTATTTACATTCACTCGAAATTAACTAGTCCTGAAAGGTACGGTGTTATTTATGTATTTATTTTTTCCCGAATTTTTTCATGTATACATAAACAATTGAAACACAATTTTAGACTAATTATTCAAACTAATAATTAACTGAAAGTCATAATTTACAATTAAATAGTATAATATGATTAATATTATAGGACACAACTATAGGGTCGGACTGTGAGGGGCATTGTGATAATATATGTACAATTCTCATTGTATTAGACAACCATATCTCAGAGTGTGATATACATTTAATGGAATGTACTCTCATAGGCCATTGTGGGAATGGAATTTTTTCTTTTAGTGGATAAGTGGTGATATATTTTCTTAGGCCTTAGTGTTCTTCTTCCCTAAGGTTTTGATACTACTCACAACTAGCACCTTCATTGAACCAAGTGAGGTAATCATATTGGAAAGATGAATCATTTTGTCTCCACAATCAAATATGACGTTGTATCAATCTCATGATCCTAAAAACATAGGTCATTATAGTGAGGAACTTTTACTATGGACAAAAGAATATCCAAATTTAAGGAGCATGACTCTTTTAGAACAAGTAATAAGGATATTTTTTACATTGATCTTTTTTTTCCATTTTTTTAACAAGTTATCTATTGCGTTATATTTTTAACATGTAACGTAGTTGGTATGATTGTGCCTAAGGTTTTGTTGAAGGTTGAATACTAAGTTCCTAAGGTGTTATTTTCTATGGTGATGTTTTGTTTGCTTTGTTTATACAGGTCATCTAGCCACATAGTGGCCGCTATCAAATGTTGAGGTATATGTCGTATAAATATTTTATAGTATACTTTATTTTATATTAAAGAATTCATCGTCTTTCATGTCTTATACTATACATTGTATCTTCTTTCATTTTCAGGAGAGGAACTCAATATTGATGGTAAGAAACAAGAATTGAAGAAAGAGGAGAACAATAACACTGGAGCGACAAATGCAAAATGAGAGAGAGAAGATAATCTTTCTAGTGATACCCTTAGAGCCAATATTTTGCATAAGACACTTATAGAGATTGATGGTCAGGTTTTCAGAGTTGGTGAATTCACATACAATGCTTTGGCAACATAGCGATAATGTTTTGAAATGATGAAACAATATTTCATGTGTAAATTATAGTCCAATTGATATTAAGTTGGAAACTCATATTGTAATACTTGATATTTTATATAATAAAATTTATATGGTTGAAATTATTTTTATTTTCACTTGATATTATTTAGTCTTTTAATTAGCATATGTAGCTTTGTGTTATCATATTAGATAAACATGCACATTGTATGACATTTTTTTAAAATTTATTTAGAAAATTCATACTAATTAATTTATGTTTATTAGTAATGAACACATAAAATCAATCTAAAACTACTAAATTAGTAGTTTATATTAATTAATGATGAACATGAAGAAAATGAATATATGACTAAATTAGTTCTTTATAATGACTATGAATGAAATAAATGAAATGAATAGAAACTACTAAATTAGTCGTTTATATAATGAATATGAAAATACCAAAAAAGAGAAATGACTACTACAAATGATAATTTTTTTATTAAAATGATGACTAAATTTTTCATATATACGACTATTAGTAGCTAATTTACAGTATCTTATAACACGACTAAAATTTAGTCATATTTCTTTGGTCATTAATTGGTTTCAAATGATGACTAAAATTTGCATATATATGACTATTAGTAGCTAATTTACAATATCTTATAACATGACCAACATTTTGGTCATATTTCTTTGGTTATTAATTGGTTTTATCGAGGATTAATATAGTAATATATTTTGTTGTATATTTGGTCATTAATTGTGACAATTAATGACTGAACCAATGAAAAAGTAATGACCAAATTCATGACTAAATCTACTACTAGATGGTAAAATTGAGGAAACCAATTAATGACCAAGCTAAAAATTACTATAAGTTGGTCGTGTTATAAGATACTGTAAATTAGCTACTATTGGTCATTGACTAAAAAATAGTCGTTTATATGCAAATTTTAGTTGTTTTTGAGTAACTAATTAGTCATTTTGTACTAGTGATATAAAGACGCAATGCGTACCTTTTGTATGTGATGCACATCATGGATATCAAAATAGTATTGCATTTGTAATATCCAGGTTACGAAGTCCTTGCCATCAAAATTCCTCATATCTATCTTTGGAATGTGGTGTTTTTTTATTCCCAATTTGGTGTCTCTAAAATCATAATCCATATTCATTTTGTCCTCATCATGGTTTTCATGGATTACCTTTTCACAACTGGGAATTCTTTCTTGCAACAACTTTGTGAACACTCCCAACTTGACATTCATTGCGTCCATGTCTACTTTCAAAACCTCCATATGTCCTTTTATTTTTTATTCTAAACCATCCATATTAGATTCCAATTCATTCTTGGTTACTCTTTTCAAGAGAAAAAATTGTTGCACTTGGCCTTGTAATTTTGATATCTCAAGTTCCATTTTATCCTCTTCTTCATGTGTCATAGTAGAACTTTCTGGTTGCTTACTAGGTGTATCTATCTTTTTTGTTTTGAGGCATTTAGAATAAAAAAAATGATATACATGCTTAAATATGCCCTTTGAATTACTTCAAACTAATTTTTAAACAAAAGTTATGCAAAATTTAAAAAATATATATAACTTTTCCTTACTTTTTAAGAGCTCGATATTGAATTTGTTGTATCTCTGTAACTTTGGATCTCCAAGGTATGAAATTTAATCTTGTAGTATCACTTTGAGTCTTCTTTTCATCCCCTCAACGCATACAAAGGTTGGATTCTTTAAGGAATATTTATGGCCCAATCTACCACGATGACCTGATTATATAGACTAGTTCAATAGAACGAACTTGTTACGGAGTGCCACGTGTCATTTTTCGGAATTTCTTCCCAATTTGAGACAAAATTATGGAAGCCTAAGAAAACACACTAACTTCCTCAGATCATATATATGAAAACATAGCAAAACAAGATCTCAAATCTGTACACGAAGTTTAACAATATTTCGGCTCCACGTGGTTTCAATTTCAGATTCTAAATCCTCTTAGAAAAATGTGATAATGAAAATTCCAAGATGACCTATTTGAAGAAGAAAACCTCTAGAATCCAACAACCTGATACCAAATGTTATGCAACCATCTCCCAAAAATATAGATCAAAAACTTAACAAATATCATCTTTGAGGGGGAAACCTCTTTTGCATTACATAAATGAAAAATTCTTGGATGATACAAATGAGAAGGCCTCCTTAGTATATATAGGAGTCTAAAGGGTAACAATATAATCAAAGCCTACATAATAATAATAATGTAACGACACAAAAATGACAATATTGGGATTCTATGGGGGGCACAACAATAACAACATGAGGTATATATGGGCACAACCATAACATTAGGGGGCTACAATGACAATAACAATAAGGGGAACACACTAGTATTATAGAGACCTAACATAAGATCTATTTTGGATATCATTGTTACCCCTCTAACTTGATCAAACAATTCATCTATTCTGGGTAAAGGATATTTATTTCAATAGTCAGTTTTTTTAGTTGTCTATAATCTATGCACATCAAAAGTTACATCCATTTTCCTTAAAAAAAGCACTGAGGCTCCCTAAGGGGAAACACTTGGTCTGATGTATCCTTTATCTAATAATTCTTCTAACTTCATATTCAATTTTATAAGTTTAGGAAAACCCATTCGATAAGGTTCCTTGGACATACGTGTGGCTCCTAACACTAATTTAATTAAAAAATATGTCGTTTTTTGGAGATAATCCTAGAATACCACCTGGGAATACATCCTTATATTCTTTAATTAATTCAAGATTATATATTGTGTTAATTTTTTGTTTCTGCGTATTGTCTTCTTATCTATACAACAAACAATTTATAGCATTTCTAGGCACCCCTTTTGAGTTGTAAATCTAAAAAAAAATTGGTGGAAAGAGGACTTAGTGTTCCTTTTATCCATTGGAAGTTTCGTTCTTCATTGGTATATGTACAATTTTCTCCAAATAAGTGATTATAGATTTATGATTCTCCATCGAATCCATTCATATCAACAATTCATAGGAACCAAAAGGTAATATGCTCAAATTTAATTCTATTAAGGATCCATTTAAATTTGCAGTGCACTATTTAATCCCAATTGGCCACCTTTCTCCTAATTATTGTAGCCAATTGAAAAAACCATGAGCTTCTAAATTTATTTGTGTTTATTTTCCATCTTTCCACAACTTGTAGACTAACATATCTAAGAATAATTGTTGGATATAATAAAATAGATATAGGCTAGTTTAGTATCATGGTTTATTATTAACTGATGCTCTATCTATCAATATTCTAAAGTTGCATTGTTTTTCACTATATTTCTAATTATTTAATTTACTGTGGAAGCCTTGTATATGACCTGCAAAACTTGGAATGATTTGGTAATGTATAGGAATTTTCTAAGTGAATGGGGTTCTAGATAGTCCTAGCACTTTAAAGGTTCTCTCTCTCTTCCACCATTTGTTCCTTTATTATTCATATCAATTTATTCAAAACTTGTTTAGGATTGTGCATGTTATCGCTGATTATTCCGGTTAAACCTTTTGGGCTAATGATTTTTCCCGAAAAAATTAGGATGGAGTAATTTGATTTCCAGTTCCGAGTTCCAAATCTAATATTTCCTTTATTAGATTAAGATTTTGAGCCTTCACTTTTATGTTTAATTTTTTTTTTAAATAACTCTCTTCTTGCACAACGTCATCGAATGTCTTTGGATTACCAAACTCAATTATTTCCTTGTACGTGAGAGGGAGATAGTTCAAAAATATGTGTACTTTAACCTTTTCCTCTCGAATATAGGGAAAAACCTCAACCTATTTGTAAACGTTTCCACAAACTCATCCATACTCATCTATCTAAACTATAGATCATGAAATTATTTGGCCTTGACATCATAATATCTCTCAATTAATTATCTTTCTTAGAAAAGATTCTAGAAATTTTCCCAAGTAATTGTTTTTCCTTATACACTATGTATTTCTTTTTCTTCCTCCCACCATAGCGAATTTTTTCCTTGTAGTTGATAGACTACTATTATGGCTTTCAAGTTGTTGGAATATTCATACACTTGAAAATATTTGGTTATCTTTAGCATTCATGATTCTTTCATCTCTTTCTTTTCTCCATCAAAAGTAGGTGGCCTGATATTTTTGAACTCTCCTTGGAGTTATATTTTCATTTACTTTCTTAGTTTGTGTACCTCAGGGATGTTATACCTAACCCTTATTCACTTTTAGGTTTATCATGCTCATTTCGATATTTATCATGCTCATTTCTAGATTTATCATGCCCACTTTCAAAATTTCCATCTACTTTTTCCTTTTTAAGGAGTCATCTCTTCTCGCCTCTACCTCTATATCTATAGCTTTACATGTTGAATTTTCAATCAACTCTTTAATGAGATTCTCATGATTTTCACTTTCCTTCAACACATACTTATTATTGGCCCTAATACTTGCCAACCCTTTCCTCCCGTCTTTCACTATTTCTAGGAATTAAGCTATTAGATGTGAAGTTTCATCTCTCAATCGAACCCAAATATGCTCTCCTTCACTAGGAGATATGGAAAATGGTTTTTTCATCATTGTCCTCTTTTTTTCTTATTTCTATACATCATTACAACAATATTTTAATTAGTCTTTTAGACCACAACATTCACTTCACAAATTTTTAAATTATGGTTTGACCCTTATTCCTCCAACTTTGAACCTACAAATCTGATACCACATGTAACATACCTCTTTCACACATTTTTTTTTCATGTTGAAAGAATTAGAAATTTCATATCTATATTTGGATAATACAAATTATTATCATCTCCATAGTATCAACTGAAAATATTGATTTGTAGAAGAATTCTACATTCTCACCCACATTTTTACTTATGATTGATAACTAATCTCTTATAAAACTAGTACCTCATGCATACATTATAATACTATTCTTGAGTTAATTTATAACACTCCCAATTCATATTAAGAGATGAAGTAGATTGAATACTTCCTCTAACATTGCCCGTTCATAAGAGAATTGATCAAGGTGTGTAATTTTAATCTCTTGCACATATCATTGGCATACATATGTAATAGAGTTAGTGTCTCTGTGCCTTTACTCCTATTAGACCCGTTTTATATAAATTGTTACACATTTAGTTATAAACATAACACCCATTTCACTATTCAAAGGTGTTCATTTTCATGGATATATTCTATACCTTTGGTGGCACATGATTTGGATTATGGGGGCCATAAATTTCACATGTAGTTGGACATTATGGGGCCAAAATATCACATCCTCACATATCTTCTAATGGTTCTATTGTTAGAGATATTGAGAGGGGGGGTGTGAATCAGTATTTCATTTCAATTAATCTTCAATTGAATATTTAGAAAAATATGTGTGACTTCTCTTCAGGAAACTCACACATGCACATGCTTTTAATGAACAAAAATAGTGTATATGTAGTTTACTTATTTTCATCAGTTTCATTAATCATTATTTGATTACTTATTCATTATGTAGTAGTGATGATAAGTATTAAACATATGGGTAGGTAAATCATAGAACATAATTAACAAATTAGGACATAGGGACACCAAGATTTTTAGGTGCAAACCCAATTTGAGAGAAAACCACCATTGTTGTTGTCTATGTCTTATTTCTTACTATAAAGAAAATCATTTACACCTTGTAATGGCACAAAATATTATGAGTATGTAGCCTCCTACCCATAGGAGGATACCAACTCTGGTTTCTCTAGATTCAACTAGAAGGAAGAAACTACTCCTTGTTAAAGCTTACCAACTCCTACTATAAGGAAGCTCCTAATCCCTCATCAAGTTTATCGGCTACCATTGAAAGGAAGCTCCTACTCCCTCATCAAGTTTTTCTTCTACCAATGAAGATACTACTCTCTCACTGAATGATCTAACCCTCATCACCTCTATGGAATATATTTCAAAATCCATCACAACGGATCCACCTATCTCAAACAATCATGAAAACCTATAGGCTACATTTCATAAAATTTTCAAACTAGACCCACACCCAACCATTAAGATCAATCATTGAATACCAATAACCAAAAAATGAATAACTGAATATAAATTATCCTTTTGAACCAAACACTTATCAAAAAAATATGCTCATTGAATATCCAGATACCAAGAACGCTTCTGGAACCAAATCAATGATATAACAAGCTAAGACAAACTATTTGCTCATCAATACTACAATCGTCAAATACCAGATCAATAAATCATTCAGTGGGTCAACTGAAGCAGCTATTCATAAACAATCTCAATATAAACCCTAGTGTCCAATCTCAACATCAAGTCTCACCAAATATACTAATAAAGGCATCCTTGACAATTAGCAACAAACAAAACAAGTCTTGTTGATTGTCATAACCAAGTAGTACCATTTTCTCTATAGCTAAGTAGGAATATATATACACGACCATCATTAAGAAGATTCACATATATATGTGTTTCTCATGTATAATATGGGCATACAAATCTCAAATCACAACTACCCAAATCATACTCTATGTCAAACCTTCTCTATAACAAACACAGTCTCTCAATACAACATTATCATCAAACGACCAAGAAATAATAACTGACATAAAATCTAAATAACTGTTTACATTATTCGTAATTTCCTCACAGTATATACATGATTTTCTATAAGTATATCCAAGTAAATACACAATATTCTACAGTACAATCCACATACAGAACACATAAATCAATGCCAAAAAAATCTCTGAATGTATTATCAATTATACCATCAAAATAATTTGTAATATTGATAACAACAAACATAATACATAGAAATATCATTATAAACCCAAAATTATACTCATATTATTTATGATAATCAACAACATAGGTTAATAGATTTAGTAGCCATATTCATTGATACCACTTCAAACAATATCTTATCAAATATGGAAACAGTCCTTTAAGCTGCCCGCAGTAAAACACATGAGAATACTATAAGAACTTCCATTAGACATAAAACTCATGTATCAAATTTGTTTAGTCTCTGCAAAAACAATAAATAGCTTTTACTGATATTTTATCATTGATATGCATCAGATCTACACACCCATTTGATCTTCAATCCTTGTGATCTAGTGCATACATATTCCAAACAAAATCACATTGAATATCTCATCAAAACAATCACCCCACTAATAGATCTCGTCCTCCATTTTATAACTCCTTTTCCTTTCAAATACCACAAGAAATTCCCATAGGTTTGTTGCCAGTAATTGTTGAGGGGATCAAATAGACATTTTTGACACAAAGTCATCGGAGATTACCATGGAAAATGTTCATGGTTTTTTATTTTCTGTGTGCAGGTCATGTATGAGACTCTTGCTCATTAAAATTGTGTATGTTCATGAATTTACCTCACATAAGTCTCGTATGGTTTACCAACTTCACACTTTTCAATCTCCTTCAAATTAAACCTGTAACTATGCTTCTAATACCTTCCTTATCCTCTGAAATACTTGATTGAGCATCGATATCATCTGCAAATCTCTGTAGACAACAATAATCATCATCCATACATAAGCTCAATGAAACATAACCATGATGATATGAAATATTGTGATAGGTTGACATCCATAATGACATCAAGGACAACACATTAGCCATCTAGGTTGACATCAAGGACTACACCTTAGCCATAATTTCGACAATCTCCCCTTTCGAACTTGATGTCAGCCTTCTAAAAAACATCAAGTCCTTCTCCCCCCCTTTTTCAAACCAAATAACATTGAATATCTTATCAAAACACTCACTGCACTAATCTATCTCCTTCTCCATTTTATAATTCCTTTACCTTGCCAATACCATAGGAAAATCACTTGGTTTTTTTGTTGGTAATTGTTGATGGGATTAAATAGACATTGTCGACAAAAAACGATGGGGTATTACCATGGAAAATTATCATGGTTTTTTATTTTCCATCCGTAGGGTTGTGTACGCGACTCTTGGTCATTCAACCTGCGTATGTACGTGATTTCACTTCAGAGAGGTCACATATGGTTTACCAACTTCACATTTTTCAATCTCCTCCAAATTAAACATGTAACTAAGCTTCCAATACCTTCCTTATCCTCTCCAATACCTGATCAAGTATCCATACCATCTGAAAATATCTATAGACAACAAGAATCAACATCCTTCCATAGGCTCACTAAAATATAACCATGATGACCAGACATATTTTGGTAGGTTGATATCCAAATTGACATCAAGGAAAACAAATTAGCCATATACGTTGACATCAAGGACAACATCTTAGCCATAATTTCAACACCTACCTCACATACATATTTGATGAAACAATAATTTGGATTAGATCTAGATATTCAGTAGAGGAAAATTTTGAAGGTTAGACTTAGTGAAGAGAAACCCTATTTATAATCTCATTTGGTCATTTTTCACTTGGTCTTTAGTGGAAAGAGAGTTGCTAATATCCACTCTGAAACCACAGTCACTCTTACCACTTTGCTTCAATTATTAGAGATGTGACTTGTATTTATTCCACGTATTCTTTGTAAAGATATAATGATGATGTGTTTTGAACCCTAGTCTAAATTTGGTAAGAACACGTTATAGGTCCATCTTGTTTCTCTCTTCATTTTTTAGTATTTTCATCACTGAGTTACTTTTATATATTTTCAATGTGCTTTCTCTCTTATGGTGCGGGTCTTCTTGGAGAAACTCTCATGGTTATGTAAAGAATATTCTTCCAACCTGTGGTACCTTTTATTCCTCTTTATTTGGATTGTTCTAGGTGAACCTTATTTACCGTTCAGATTAAACTAATTACATTGGAAGTTTTATATTGTTTCAGTGTTTTCCATTTGATCGTCATTATTCTCTTCATTGCACAGATAACTAGTGCAAAGATGGATCCAACCCCTTGCTCCTTAGCTAGGGTATTTGTATTTTTAAGGTACTTTATCTCTACATTTCTTTAGTTAATTTCTAATTTACCATTTAGGGTTTTGATGACTTTTAACCTAGGGGTTTACACATTAAACGCTAACAATTATTACTATTATGCTTTGTCCCACAAATTGGCCATGGAGCTTCCTAGAATCACTTGAAAGGCTTTGCACTCGATTTATTATTTTGGGATTTTTAATTTCATTCCACAATACTACCGTCACCAATATTGTGGATTATAGTGACAACAAATTGTTGTTGTAACCTATAATTCTGCAAGACAACATCATTTACTGCACAAAGTATACATTTTTAGTATCTTTGTTTCTTAACTAAGAATAATGGTATCTTTTCCAATAATATGCACAACTTCCTCTAATTATTTCTTATTTTGTCTCTTTTACATGTAAAATGTTTAATGGAATGCATTCTCCTTCTTTTGCTCCATCTATTATGCAATCAACTCACAAAATAGAAGAAAATGATTAGATCAATGATTTCAAAATCAACCTCTTTGAGGGGGCAACCTACTTTACATTACACAAATGAAAAATTCTTGGATGATACAAATGACAAGACCTCCTTTCTATATGTAGGAGTTTAAGGGGCCCCAATATAATCAAAACCTACATAAACAATAATATTGTAGGGGCACAACAATAACAATAGTGGGCTTCTATGGGGCACAATATTAACAACATGGGGAATATATGGGCATAATATAATAAAATAAGGGAGTTTCACTAGTAACAATAAGGGATTACACTAGTAGTATAGGGACCTAACATGCCCCTCTCCTTTAAAAAATATTGTTCTCAATGCTTGAGTAGTTCTGAATTCTTCTGTATAAAATTTTCATCCTTCCATGTGGAATATTTAGTGGGTAAGTTATTCCACTTGATGAGATACTTTTAAATTGATTGATTTCATAGCTGTCGATTTCTTATTTCTGTGACTGCTTCGGGTTCCAAAATGATTTTTCCTTCCTCATCAAGTTCTCGCAATATTGTTTGAACTGGTATCTTCTCACTATAACCTTCTTTAAGCATGCAACATGGAAAACTGGGTGCACTCAGGAAGATGAAGGAAGCTCCAATTTTTATGCCATAGTACTAATATTTTGTAACACCTTGTACAGACCATAATACTTTGGTGATAATTTGTTATCCTTCTTAGCTTGCCCGGGGGACTTTTTTTGTATGGTTTTAATCGTAGAAACACCTAGTCACCTACGTCAAAAATTATTTCGTTGTGATGTTGATATGCCTGTTGTTTCATTCTATTCTGTGCCAAAGTGAGGTTATCCTTTAAGAGTTTGAGAACTTTTTGTTGATGCTCGATGTGATCTTCCACTGCTTCAACCCTAGAATTTTATTTTAAATATGATGTGATGGACAGTGGGTGATATCCATAAAGTGCCACAAATGGCATCATTTTTGCTACAGGATGTAAGGAAGTGTTATACCACCATTCAGCTAGAGGCAACCACTTGACCCATTGTGTATGTTTATCAGATACAAATCAACGAATATATCCTTCCAAACATTTTTTCACTATCTCAGTTTGCCCATCAGATTGAGAATGATAAAATGAGCTATGAGGTAACTCAGTACCTAGGTAAGAAAATCATTATGTCCAAAAATTTCCAGTGAAAATGGGATCTCTATCGCTTACAATAATCTTTGGGTTTCCATATAGCTTTTGAATTGCTTCCATAAATGCAGTAGCAATAGTACTGGCTTTAAACGGATGGGATAATGCACAAAGTGTGCATATTTGGTAAGTATAAAAAATTCAACCATGACGACACTCTTTCCTTCAGACTTGGATAAACTAGTGATAAAATCCATTGAAACATCCTCCCAACATTGAATTTGAATGGATAAATGTTGTAACAGACCTGAAGTCTTAATTGTCTCAACTTTATTTTGTTGGCAAACCAAACATTATGCCACAAACTTTTGAATATCAGATTTAAGGCCATCCCAAAAAAAATCTTTCTTAAACCTTTGGTAAGTTTTTAAAAATCCCGAGTGCCCTCGTAAGAGAGAGGTGTACAATTCCAGAAGAATCTTTTGTTTGAGTTGGGAATTCTTATAGAGCTATAAGCAATCTTTGTACAATAACGAATCAATTTTCCAGCTAAATGTATTAGATGTACTGGGATCTTGTTGCAACTTTTGAATGAGTGCCCACACTTCTTCATCACTATTCCATTCATTCCTTGCTTCGTTTATCCAATCTAGTTGGATAATAGAAATGACACAAAACAATGATTCCACATCTTCATCCTTTATTGATATTGCATTTGCAACAACATTTCTCTTCCCTTTTTTGTAGATGCTTTCAAAGTCATAACCCAACATCTTTGTGACCCATTTTGTTGTTTTTCTAAATATAATCTTTGTTCTAAAAAGTATTTAAGACTATCATGATACCTTTTTACCTTGAAGTTTCTTCCCATTAGGTAAGGTTGTCATTTCTTAAGTGCATGTAGTATTTCCAACGTTTCCTTCTCATAAATAGCTTTGTGTAAATACTTTCCTTTGATTGGATGAATTTACAAAGAAATGGGTCTTTATTATTGCATTAAAACATCACCAATTCCATTTCTTGAGGCATCACATTCCACAATAAAGGTTTTTGTGAACTCTGGCATAGCTAAGACTAGTGCTTGGCACATTGCCTCTTTATGATGTTCAAAAGCCTTTGTTGCTTCTGGAGTCCAAGAAAATGCATCTTTCTTAAGTAACATTGTTAGAGGTGTTGCTATTCTCCCATAATTCCTAACAAACTTGTGATAATACCTTGTCAACCCGAGAAATTCTCACATATGCTTTATGGATGTGGGAATTTTCCATTCCTTAATGGCTTTAATTTTGTTAGGGTCTACCTTAATAACTTCATGAGATATAATATGACCAAAATATTCCACCTCTTGTACCCATGAAACATTTGGATCTTTTTTCATATAATTGTTTCTCCTCCAAAGTTTCAACACCCTCTCAACATGTTGAACATGATCCTTCCAAAACTTCTTGTAGATTAGTATATCATCAAAAAATACTAACACAAAATTTCTAAGGAAGGGTTTGAAAATAGAATTCATCAAACCTTGAAATGTAGAAGGTGAATTGTTAAGGCCAAAAGGCATGACCAAAAATTCATAATGAGCCTCATGAGTTCTAAATTCTATTTTTGGAATGTTTCAATCTTCATTCTCATTTGATGATATCCTGAACGAAGATCCAACTTGGTGAAGTAAATTGATCCATGTAATTGATCCAATAATTTATCAATGATAGGAATGGAAAATTTATCTTTGATAGTAAGCTTTTTGAGCTCCCTATAACCCGGACACATGCACCATGATCCATCCTTCTTGTGTACCAATACCATTAGAGCGGAGAGGAAACTTTGACTAGGTTGAATTATACCAACTCTAGCATTTCTGAAACCATACGTTCAATTTCACTCTTTTGGGCATATGGATATCTCTAAGGCCTGATGTTTGGGAGAAGGCTTTCTGGAATCAAATGAATAGCATGATCATGATCACGAATAGGTGGGAGGCCTTTGGGAGTCTCAAATACCTAGTAATGATTGTCCAAACGTTTTTGGAGATCTAGAGAAATAGATGATTTTGATGTGGGAACCTCTAGTGAACATAATTGTGCAATAATGCCCCGTTTTTATTTCTTTAGAAGTTTTTTCATGCTATTAGAGTTTATTATCTTTCTGAGATTCACTATGATACCCATTAATTCAACTTCCTTTCCTTCCTAAAAACATTTCAATAAAAGTTCTTGAAAATTAAAAGCTATCATACCCAAAGATTGTAGCCATTGGACTGCTAGTACAACATCAACACCACCCATTAGAATGGAAAACATTGAAATAATAATTACATATTCTCCCATGGATAGCTTGATATTATGGCACTTTCCAAAGAAATTTATGGTTCCTCCATTTTCAACCATCACTTGACACTCTGGTGTTAATTATAGGAAGAAATTCAATTCCTTGGCTACCTTACAATGAATAAAATTGTGAGTACCACCTGAATCAATCAACACTATTACATTTTTCTTCTTGATATGTCCTTCTATCTTCAAAGTTTGAGGAGTGGTAATTCCTGCCAATGCTTTACAAGATGTAGTCATATTCATTTCCTCTTCTTTTGATGTTTCTTCCTTTTCTTCCTCCTCTTCACAATCTATGTATATGTCCTTTTCTTTTGAAAACTTTTTTACATTACACAAATTAATAATTTTTGGATGATACAAATGACAATACCTCCTTTCTATATATAGGAGTCTAAGGGCTCTCAATACAATCAGAGCCTACATAACATTAATATTGTAGGGGCACAACAATAACAATAGTGGGCTTCTATGGGGCACAACAATAAATACATGGTGATTATATGGGCACAATAATACAATAAGGGGGTTTCTCTAATAACAATAAGGGGTTACACTAGTAGTATAGGGACCTAACATTATCTCTAAAATATGGCTTTTGATAATAAAATCAACTCTTTCTCCTCATAGCTTGGCTACATTCACTTTGTCAAGTATCTACTTGTAATGTTACTATGTATTCCTTATCAATAAAGATGAAATGTTCATTAGTGGAATTTTGAGGTCTAAAATGGGCCTCTTAAGGAAATTATAAAATAATAGTGAAAATAATAAAATAAGATTAGATTATATCATTCAATTTTAGAGGGAAAAAAGAAAAAGCTATTTTTTTTTTAAACTCGTATTTTCAGCTTATCTCCCTATGGGTTTACTCATATTTTGAGCAGTAGCACTCATTGGATTAAAAATTTGATTTCCCATCTAAGGTGCATACTTCTAATAGACCCTGCTACATGAAAAAACGTGATTACAATCACATTTTTCATGTAGTTCTCATTTTTCGTGTAGTAGGGTCCATCAAAAGTATGCTACATGGGTACTCCTTGGATGAGGAATTAATTTTTTCATCCAACGAGTACTGCCACTCAAAATTCCTTGGGGAGATAAGTTGAAAATATGAGTTGAAAAAAAAGTTTTATTATTTTATAGTTTTTTTACTTTTTTACTCCAAAAATGGTGAATCATCTCTCATGGTTGACATTATCATATTGAATCCTATAGGTTCTTATAAATTTTATTTTGGTTGTACATTTTTCTTAGGAGGCCCATTTTAGACCTCAAAATTCCCCTAATGGATGTTCTTTGGACTGAATAGCAAAAGCCTTGCTCTATTTTTCTAACGGTCCTGTGAGGGTTATTAATTTTCAAAAGTTCATTAGAGGAAATTTCAGCTTAAAAGTGGCTTCCAAAGGAAAAATAATAAAATAATTGTTAAAATAATAAAGTAAGAGTTATGAATTTTGGAGGGAAAATAAGAAAGCTACTTTTTAATTATATTTTTGGCTTATCTCTTCATAGGTTTACTCAAATTTTAAGTCCATATGCTCATTAGATGTGAAATTTAATTCCCTATCCAATAAGTACCCATTATGCATACTTTTGAGAAGACACACATTGATAAAAGTTGAAGATACATTAAAAAGGGTGTTAGAAACATTTTTTTAATGTATATGCATTTTTTTTTTTTTTATCAATGTGGGTCTTCTCAAAAGTATGTATAATGGATACTTGTTGGATTTGAAATTTAATTATGCATCCAACGAGTGTCGACACTTGATATTTGAGTAAATCTATAAGGAGATAAGCCAAAAATACAATTAAAAAAAAAGTAGTTTTTCTTCTTTTCCCTCCAAAATATTTACATGAAGCTCTTTTTAAATTTAAAGGATTTTGATTGGTTTACATATTATGACATGGAAATTGTGTGAAAATTTCATGGGAAATTTTAGTCTAAAATTTCCTCTAATGAATGAGCCTTTAGTTACAGTAGGATTTTTTTTCTCGCTAGAAGCATATACCAAGGGGTTTTTTCAACATTCGCATTGTATAATTTAATCTCATTGTACAACTTCACTTGTTATTATGCTCAAATGTGATTCTTGTATAAACACTATAAAATGATGAATTTAAATTCCACAACAATTTATTTTATAGCTCAATCTTATATTTTTATACCCCATAAGGGTTATTCTCCTCTCATAAATTAATTTAATAAACATTAGTCTGTCACCTAGAATTAACAAGGGTTAATGGACTACCATCTATTTGTAATCAGACTACATAGTTTTCTTTTGTTTACTTTATTTTATGTGGACATAAGTTGCCCCTAAATTGTTTTTTGTGTATGAGTTTTTTTTTTTTCGATACTCAAAGATTACCTTTTTCTAACTTTGTTTTCTAGTAGCTCTTAAGGTTACTGCATGACTATCTAGAAGGTTTTCATATCCAAACAAAGGACATATATATATATATATATATTATATATATAATTAATTATATTTAATTTAGACATGTACTAATTTCCTTGTCTCATTGTTTCATATAAGTACCTTCTCTTAGTGGTAAGCGTAAACTATGTATAGTCAACGAATGGATCCATTACTTGTACCCACCCTCCACTCCTTTATTCCATCTCTCAATTTAACTTATGTATTCTAACTATTGTCTTGTTTAGACATAACTAAATCTAATAAGCTTATTTCATTAGAGATTCATTAATGATAGTTCTTGCAATAGCATATTGACCTTGGTCTCCCATGTAACTCAATTATTCTCATAACAACTTTATTTATAACCTAGTAAATGTGGCCTAATAGAATCTAACTTTTTTCAAATTCAACCACTAATAATTGACAACATATCTTTAAGGAGTTTCTTATGTATGTTTATCCCACAAATACTTGTACCATGCTTACTTTAAATCATTGAATATCCATTATTCTAAGTCACCTATTAATGTATCTCTCAGATACAGTAATTAGAAGTAAGATACTATTAATATGAATATTGGAAGTATTTTTCCAATGTTAGCAATGGGTGGTAAAAGAGGCTTTCCCCTTGAAGAGGACAATTTTTAAGTTGTTGATCTATATTTTCTTCCGTTCTTTGAGCGGGTTGCATAAGATAGCCCCGATGGGGTTAGTTGGAATGTCAAATTCCCACCGTCGTAAATTTGGAATATTATTTGTGTTTGGCACACATGACTGCCCATTAGAAAGGTTTATTCGAGGAAAAAAACTTTCATCTTCTGTTAAACTTGGAAACTAGGGCCAAACTCCATGTGGTTCATATTATTTATGGCAGCTGATATTTTTATTGGATCCCCCTCATTGAGAGGTGTAGGATTGATCTAAAGATCATCCGATTCCGATAAGTATTTATGAAGTTATGAATTTATTTATGTTATGGACATATTATTAAGTTAGTCAGCAACTTATGTAGGCTCAGAAGCCCAACAATCATGTCTATTCAACCTCTACGTTTTAGTATAAATACAAGAGGACTTCAAGTCATTTCTACACACACTTGGATCTCTTCCTCTCTCTACTTGTCTTTGGGTTTTAGTAGGAGAGATCCTAAGGAAAAGCCAAAAAAGCCAGAAAAACTGGAATTTCCAGAAACGCTGGAAAAGCTGGAAAAGCTGGAACTGCCGGAAAATATAGAATGGCAGGAAAAGCCAAAAAAGTTGGAACTGCTGGAAAAGCTGGAAAAACCGGAACTGCCGAAATAGCCAGAACAGCCGGAAAAGCTGGAAACACTGGAAATACCGGAAAAGCTAGAAAAGTCGGAAAAGCTGAAAAAGCCGAAAAAGCCGAAAAAGCCGGAAAAGTCGAAACTACTAGAAAAACCGAAAAAGCTGGAAATGCCGGAAAAGCAAGAAAAGCTAGAAAATACGAAAAAGACAAAAAATCCAGAAAAGCCAGAAATGTCAGAACTGTTGGAACTACCGGAAAAGCCGGAACTACCGGAAAAGCTAGAACTACTAGGAACTGTCGAAACAGCCGAAGCATCTGTCTCCGAAGGAAGGCAGCATGATGTATGAGATCATGGGCAGCATAATAAGCAGCATGATGATATGAGCATGGATAGCATAATGATGCATGATGATATGAGCGTGGGCAGCATAATGATGAATGAAATCATGAGCATGGGCAGCTTGATGATGAATAAGACCATGGAAGATGCAACATGATGAGCAGTAAGAAGATGAAAGTAGCTTAGTCATCAAGGTTCAACACGTGACAATACAACAAGGT
Organism: Pinus taeda; assembly: GCA_000404065.3. Lineage (NCBI taxonomy): Eukaryota > Viridiplantae > Streptophyta > Pinopsida > Pinales > Pinaceae > Pinus > Pinus taeda. Next base: position 44,960 of record APFE030704881.1, on the reverse strand, counting down.
GTCACACGATAATGTGCAACAAATAGACGAGATGTAACACTATGATAGGTGAACGAGTCACCTTAGAGAATCAGTTGAAGCAATATGTCTTCAACTGATCTCATGCTGATATCAAAAGTCAGCGTGATTGACTTCTATTGTAAATGTACTATCTCTCTCACTTTCTCTGTTGAACTTTGAAGAACATAAAAGAAGAATTGATCAAGGGTTTCCCCACATTGGGGTTTGTGCCTGGCTAGCACCACATCTTGCGTCCTCTTGTCTTGGCTTGTCTTCTGCGATTTATATTTATGTTCTATCTACAATTTGCTTTACGTTGATGTGATTGCTAATGTGGAAAAGAAATTGAAATAAATTGCTATAGCATAGAACATACCTAAAATTAACATGGTATCAGAGCTGAGGTGAAGACAATGCCCAAGTAAGAGTGAAAGAGAAATCACCAAAGACAATAGGGACAAGACAAAAGGATCAATGGGTTCCACATCTCTCTTCTAAGTTCACAAAGGGTGAAGTCGAAGCAAAACATATTATTAGAATGACGTAGCGGAAGTTTCTGATGGCCCATCTAAAGATCACTTCATTGGGAAGTTCAGATCTAAGGGTGGAAGGAAAGGCGGATGCCTTGGTTGCAATAAGTTTGGCCATTATGTGAAGGAATGTCCGAAGGTAATGCAGGTCATCAAGGAAATGGGTGACTGTTCAAAGAAAGCAAGGAACCTGAAATCACTTTTATGTACTTGATCGCAAGAAGAACCTGGTGTCCATCTCGGAAATGGAAGTCAAAGGTTTTAGGGTGGCACTCATCGATGGAAAGGTACATGTTTGGAAATAAAATTTTCAAAGATGTTTCTGAGTTCAGGGTTGTATCAAATTGCAGGAAGTCCACTGGGGACCATGTCCATTGTCATGTAGCACCGAAGGTCTGTGAGTTAGATGGTGACAGGAATGCTTGAATTCAAAAGGAGGATGAAAGTACATGTCTAAGATGTGCCGAAGGAAAATCTTACAAGGGGACCATTCCCCTCATGTAGCAGGTCCACAGGTCTGGAACAACCCGAGGGGTCTAAGATTGATAATCAGAAATCTTGCATATGCAGGTGGAAGACAACCCCCTATGGCCTGAAGCAAAGAACCTCAGGCATAGTATGAGAGGATCGATAGTTGTCTGATAAAGCTGAGATTCACTAGGAGTGAAACGGATCCAAACCATATGAAGGTTGTGGATGATAGACCTCTCATACCAGCACCTTATGAGGACGACCTACTTCTAACAACTGTAGACCCTTTCATTTGCAGAAGTAAGAGGGAGTTGGATTCCAGATGTGGAATGGTGAACTGCAAGCCTGTGACTACCTCAAGGATCTTAACTTTTAGAAGTTACATGGTAGTGATGTTGGACCAGATTTGGGAAATGCCTCTGAATCTCATAAACCCATTCATGTTGATGTTCTTGGTGAACTTCCGTCTAGACATATGTTTTGCAGTTAGCATGGTGAGCTCATATTTGGCTGAACCTCAATGGATTGGTGCCAAGAATATTCTAAGATGTCTTCGGGGAAAAATCTCTCATGGATTGAGATACATTGCCGAAAATATGAAACTGCATGATTATTCGAGTGCTAATTGGGTAGGCAGTGTGGAGGATCACTAGAGCACTTCTTAATGTTGTTTCTCTTTAGATTCTACTTCAATGTCATGGATGAGTAGGAAGCAGAAGTCAGTTGTTACAAGCACTGTTGAGACCAGATACATATCTACGAGTATGATCTCGTATGAAGCTACCTTGTTGGGGAAGCTCTTCAAGTGAGTTATTTGTACCACTGTGATTCTCTGTGACAACTAGAGACGGGATTCGATTATTGAGGAATCCCGTATTCAACGATTTCTCCAGCAGATAGACATCAGATACTACCTTATCTGGGATATGGTAATTCTATGAGCAAGGAAGCTCCATTTCTATGAGATCATGTACAGGTCACTACACTTTGTCTAAGCCCCGGGGGATAGATCAAATCTGTGATTTTCCCGAACGACTTGGAGTCGTCAAGAGACCCTAGTACAAGGGTCCTGCATGTTGTATACATTGAGCTCTGGGGGCTTGTGGTTCTTACTGGGGCAACATATGACCACAGGGTGACTCACCCTCCCCTGGTGGTGCGCACTAAGATAGAATGATTCACTCTCCTCTGGACAGGATGATTCGCTCTCCTATGGACAAGATGATTTGCTCTCTTGTGGGACATGATGATTTGCTCTCTTGTGGGACAGGATGATTCACTCTCCTGTGGACAAGATGATTCGCTCTCATGTGAACAATATGATTCGCTCTCTTGTGGGACAAGATGATTCGCTCTCTTGTGGGACAGGATGATTCAATCTCCTGTGTAGCAAGATGATTAATTATCATGTGAGGTCTGGATGATGTGTTCTCCATGACGATTGTGTAGCAGGATGATTAATTCTCCTGTGAGGTCTGGATGATGTGTTCTCCATGACGATTGTGTAGCAGGATGATTAGTTCTCCTGCGAGGTCTGGATGATGTGTTCTCCATGATGATTGTGTAGTAGGATGATTAGTTCTCCTGTGAGGCCTGGATGATGTGTTCTCCATGGCGATTGCATAGCAGGATGATTAGTTCTCCTGTGAGGACAGGATTGATTAAGTTCCCCTGTCGAGGCATCCTACCCATGCAGTCTGGGACTCATGGGAAGTACCTCTCATCCGATCAATGAGTAGGGAAATGAGGATAGGGACCATAGTAGTACAGATAAACACATCGTTGTATCTACCTTACTCCCTATGCTAGGATGACCTTCATTGATATGGGATCAATGATACTGGTCTGGACCAGTGGTAGGAGTTGTACCCACTATGACACTCACTTCGGGTCGGTTGAGGACTGGTCTAGGACTAGTGATACATACTCTGCGACTGACTTCGAGTCAGTAGAGTACTGGTCGGGGACTAGTGGTAGGAGTTGTACCTACTATGACACTGACTTTAGGTCAGTTGAGGACTAGTCTGGGACCAGTGGTACACACTATAAGACTGACTTTGGGTCAGTGGAGAATGGTATGACACATTCTCGATCAATTCTTCTTCTTCATGGTTCAACAGAGCTAAGTTGAGCAGAGCAGAGCCAACAAAGCCAATAGAGCTGAGCAGAGCAGATCAGAGCCAGCAGAGCTGAGCAGAGCAGAGTTGAGTAGAGCAGAGTAGAGACATCAGAGTTGAGTAGATCTGAGCAGAGCAGTGCAGGGCACTGATAGTAAAGATAGTACAGTTGGACATATGGATCATCGGATGGAGTTCTCCCTAGTTGAGAGGGAGTGTTAAAATTGGAAACTAGGGCCAAACTCCATGTGGGTCATATTATTTATGACAACTGATATTTTTATTGGATCCCTCTCATTGAGAGGTGTAGGATTGATCTAAAGATCATCCGATTCCGATAAGTATTTATGAAGTTATGAATTTATTTATGTTATGGATAAATTGTTAAGTCGGCCGACAACTTATGTGGGCTCAGAAGCCCAACAGTCATGTCTATTCAACCTCTACATTTTAGTATAAATAGAAGAGGACTTCAAGTCATTTCTACACACACTTGGTTCTCTTCCTCTCTCTACTTGTCTTTGGGATTTAGTAGGAGGAGATATCCGCCGGAAAAGCCGGAAAAGCCGGAAAAGCAGAATTGCTAAAAAAGCCGGAAAAGTCGAAACTGTCGGAAAACCCAGAATAGTCGGAAAAGTTGGAACTGTTGGAAAATCCGGAAAAGCTAGAAAAGTCGGAACTGCCGGAAAAGCTGGAACTGTTGGAAAAGCCTGAAATGCCGAAATAGTCGGAACTACTGAAAAAAGCTAGAAATGCTGGAAAAGCCAGAAATATCGGAAAAGCCAGAAAAGCCAGAAAAGCTGGAAATGCTGAAAAAGCCAAAAAAATCTGAAATTGTCGAAAAAGCCAGAACTGTTGGAAAAGCCGGAACTGTCGGAAAAGCCGGAAACACCAGAAAAGGCAGAAAAGGTAGAAAAGCTGGAAAAGCTGGAAAAACCGAAAAAGCTGGAAAAGTCAGAAAAGTCGAAAACGTCAGTTTTGTTGGAATTGCTGGAAAAGATGGAACTTCTGGAAAAGTCGAAACTACCGGGAACTGCCAAAATAGCTAGAGCTTCTATATCCAATGAAGGCAGCATGATGTATGAGATCATGGGCAGCGTAATAAGCAGCATGATGATATGAGCATGGGCAGCATAATGATGCATGATGATATGAGCATGGGCGGCGTAATAAGCAACATGATGATATGAGCATGGGCAGCATAATGATGCATGATGATATGAGCATGGGCAGCATAATGATGCATGATGATATGAGCATGGGCAACATAATGATGAATGAGATCATGAGCATGGACAGCTTGATGATGAATAAGACCATGGAGATGCAACATGATGAGCAGCATGAAGATGAGAGCAACTCAGTCATCAAGGTTCAACACATGTGACAGTACAGCAAGGTGTCACATGGTAATGTGCAACAAATAGATGAGATGCAACACTATGATAGGTGAATGAGTTACCTTAGAGAATTAGTTGAAGCAATATGTCTTCAACTGATCTCATGCCGATATCAAAAGTCAAAGCAATTGACTTCTATTGTAAATGTACTATCTCTTTCACTTTGTCTGCTGAACTGTGAGGAACATAAAAGAAGAATTTATCAAGGGTTTCCCCACATTGGGGTTTGTCCCTAGCTAGTGCCACATCTTGTGTCCTCTTGTCTTGGCTTGTCTTCTGCGATTTATATTTATGTTCTATCTGCAGTTTATCTTATGCTGATGTGATTGCTGGTTTGGAAAAGAAATTGAAATAAATTGCTCTAGCATAGAACATACCTAAAATTAACATCTTCAAACATCAGTCAAAGCCTCATGTTTTCTTGTTCCCCCAAAAGTCACCATTTAGGGCCTCAAAAGTACTTTGGAAATTTAGGAACTAAAAAATATCAATAATAGAAAACTACCAAAATAGGAAATTGTGTTGAAAATTAAGAAACTGATAGAAAACAACATTGGGGTCCAATGGGAATAGGTGGGTGGCCACGAATATACACTTGAATTATTCCTCCCCCACTAAGAAGTAATGGTCGCCATTGCATTGAGTGTCTCCACGAGGTAAGGAAACTTTTGTTGAACTTTTTCCTTAATGAGACACTTGCCTTGGTACAGGAGTTGGCTAGCTTTGGCAACGTGATATAGTTCAATCCTGCGTTGGAGAGTGTTCTTAATTTTTGTTTCCATTATCTTATTATTTTTTCCCTATTCAACACAATATGGGTTGAGCTTTGTTGGTTTCAACTGCTAAACAATGTCTAATGTGTTTAAAGATGGTGGAAAGTATGACCGAAGGAAATACACATTCAATACTAGGTGCAGGCCAAGGAATGGGGGCATACTTAGCTCGAAAGCATTCCCACTAATAACATTGGTGATGGTGTAAGTCTCCTATCAGAGTGGCCAAAGCTTCTGATGGGATCTGGCACAATGTTCCTTCTTGAAATGAAACCAAACCTTGTCTCCCAATTAAAACTTATGTGGCACCTGATGTTGATCATGAAATTGTTTGTATTTAGTATTGACATTATCCAAGATATCACGAGCTTATTGGTGGATGCATTGAATGTGTTCAATAAACTTGGTGGCCTTATTTGCTTCAGATTGAACATGTGCAAATTTTTTGTGTAGCTGCAAAAGCCATTGCAACATCAATGGGACACAATGGTTGAAATTCCTGGCCCACCTAAAAGGGATTGTGGCTAGTTGAGCTATGGATAGTTATGTTGTAGCATTGTTGCACATAGGGGAGATTCTCATCCCATGTTTGTGGATGCTTAGAATTGTACATGTGTAATATGAGCACTATCATCCAAATGACGAGCTTTATTTGGCCATCATTATCCGGGTGGAATGTCATTGAGAGCTTTATGAGATTGGAGTCCAAGAATGACTAGGGGCTTGACTATAATGTTCTTATGAGCCTGCTATTTGAATCTAATATATTGGTCTTCGGGATCCCAAAATGGACCCATACTTGTTCGAAGGAGAGCTTGGAGGTGGCTTCAACTATGATACTCTTCTTGCAAGAAATCAATATGGACATCCTAGAAAATATATCATTGACCAAAAACACACAATGAGTACCACGTTTCGTAGAAGGAAGGATAGACATATAGTGCATGTAGGTTTATTCCCAAGCCCACCTAGGAGTAGGAAGACGAGTGTATAGGTATTACATCTTAATGGTTGGCTTGGAGATGGCACTAGAAGTGCAATATCTGATATATTTTCCAATATTTTCTCACAGTTTTTCCTAATAAAAATACTTTTACAATACTTGCACTATCTTCTCCACACCAAAGTGTCTTGTGGCCCATTTGTAATGCATCTCCCAAATCAGTTTGGAATGCTCACTTGAAGGAACACAAAGATGTCCCTAATAGTACAATAGTCCATCTTAAAGGTGGAAGTCTTGAATTATATTTCTAGTCATCAACATATTGTAAGTGGTAATGAATTTTGAGTCATTTTCATATAGTTGCAGCCATATAAAGGTCTTGTGCCCTTAATTCTAGTTCATAACTATGCCCAGTGGCACAATCGAGGGCTAGCCAAGGTAGTATGTGACATGATTCATGTTATCCTTCTTGTATTTAATGTTAAAATGGAGTTTTTGGAGGTTTGTTGACCATTTTTTATGGAAACCATTCTACAACTTCCCCTATATTTGTATAAATTGGAGAGGTTGGTGATTTGTGTGGATGATCATCTCCTTCCCTAGAATATATTGTTTCCATTACCAACAAGCCTACAAGATAGAATACATTTCCTTATCATAGATGGGGTACCTTAAAATTGTATTAGAAATCTTCCCACCCTGATAGGCCACTAGATTCCCTTGATGTGTGAGGACTGCACTAATAGTATACTTGAAGGTATCTCTCTCATGCAGTTCTAGCAAGGTGAGGATTAATGCAGAGCAATGGTGATGTTTTAGTTTTTTGTTACGACTCAAAAAAAAAAAAAAAATTGTTCCACCTTTGGTAACTTGACTCAAGGGTTAAGTGATATGGGAGAACCCCAACATGAATCTCTGATAGAAATTACCAAGGCCCAAGAGATGTGAATCTCTATTAGATTTTTCGGGCCCAACTAATCTTAAATGACCTCGATATTATCTATATCGATATGGATACCTTGCTCATTAGTTATGTAGCCTAGATATTGGATCTTGTCCATACCAAAGGATCATTTCTCTATGTTGGAACAAAACTTGTGCTATCATAGGGTTTTAAGGACTTACTGAATATCTTATAAGTGCTCTACACAACTCTTCGTAAATATGAGAAACATATCGTCTAGAGATACAACCATGAATGAGTTGGTTCAAGGTTGCAATATGTCATCCATCAGCCTCACAAATGTTACACTGTCATTTTCCAAACCAAAGGGCATGACCAAACACTAAAAGAGACTCTCCTTGGACTTGCACATAGTCTTCAATACATTTGTAGGTTCTATTTGAACTTGGTGATAACCAGACTTCAAAGCAATATTTCTAAATTTCTCAACCCACTTGAGTTGGTCAGGAAGGTAATCAATATGTCGAATCAAATATCTATTCCTGACTATGATTTTCATCAGTGTCTGATAATGAATGTAGAGTCTCTGGGTCCCATCTTTCTCCTACAAGTGTATAATCATGCTCCCACAAGGTGAGGAAAATGGTCAGATGTGTAGTTTTTGTAAAAATATCTTGGATCTACTACTTAATTTCTTCATTTTCTAGAAGGGAGAGGTGGTATATTGGCCCATTAGGAAGAGGTGCATCGATGGTTAAATTGATCGAATTCTTGACCTGGCAGTGAAAATGTACCCCCTTGGGTGAGGACAAGATGTACATATACTCTTCCATGACCTCATCCACTTGCTTTACTACATAGTAGATCCATTTCTATAGTTCGTGGATGTGGCCACGATCTTCCCATTATATTGAGAGAGAATTGTGAAGAAAATAAATTTCCCAGTTTGTGAGATGATCTTACTACCTTGCTTAGCAGAACTCAATGAAATTGTGCTAGGTGGGGTATCTTCGACATCTTGTATATTTTTCTTCCTAATGTAATAATAACATTACAAGGTTTGGACTCATACATAGCATGACACTTCCACAGGTATGGCTAGCCTCATAAAAAATCACAATCTTAAATATCTCACTGTTAGTGGAGCCATTAATGTTCTATGAACGCAACTTTCGTGTTGATGGCATGCCCAAATGCTTAATCAACTTTGTTAAGATGAGGTTCATTTGACATGGTCCCACTATCAGTAATGAACTTCAATGAATCACCCTTCACCCACATCTGTTAGTGGAAGACGCACTCACCCTCCTCCAGATATTCGAGCTCACGTTTCTTAACCTTGGTGGTGGCAACGTTTACACTAGGTTTTGCATAATTGCTTTTTTCCCCTTTTTGGATTCTTGCTTAGAGTCAGAACATGTATCTAATTTTGAAGCTTCTAGATCGACCACCAATGAATGCTTTGTTTGAAATTCACTTATGTTGTGAGTGGGGATCTTATGAAACACATACCACTTCCTAGTGACATTCTTTGTCTTCCCATTGCTATTATTTTCTTATGACTTTGATGGGTTATCTTGGAACATTACACATTAGTTCTATCCTTTTCTTTGTTAGGTGTGGATCCTAACCTAGTTATTGAAATGTTTTTTTTTTCTAGCCATGGTTGGATCACAGTGCCTGAAAGGGGGGTTGGTGGGGGGGGGGGGGGTGGTGGGGTTCCCCCGTCCCCCCCCCCCCCCCCCACAGGGGTTTAGGGGATGTGCCCCTGTAGTGAAAATTAGATGAAAATTTTCCTTGTGACATATTGTAATTTGATAGTCAATCTGGGTCATTCATTAGGCAGAAGACCTATTGGTAGAATTTATGTTAATTTATGGTTTTCTCCCTAGAAGGTAACCCTTGGTTTATATGCAGGAATTATATTGCATATGTGTATTATTCTATGCATGAATAAAAGAGGATAGGTTGTGTGAGAGTGAAGAGGAAATTACAATGGATTTATTGTAGGTTATATATCTTCATTTTTCTAGATAATATAAAAGGAAGGACTCACTATTTCTCCATGGACATAGCCAAAATTAGATGAACCACATATATTTTTGTCTCTCTTCTTTTATGCTATTTTTGTTTTTATTTTTTATGCAATATTTTATTTGTTCCATTGCTTTGTTACTTTATTTCTAACAACCGATATTAGAGTCGAAGGTCTATTTGGTTGATAAACTCGCATGAAAGAAGATTTCTTGGTTTGAGTGGGAACAATGGAAAAATATGGCAGGTTTAGGTTTGAGAAATTCAATGGCCAAAACTACTAGCTATGGAATATGCAAATGGAGGATTATTTGTATTAGGGAAATATCTACCTACTATTGAGTAGAAAAGGAAATAAGCCGACAAGTATGACAGATGAAGAATGGGAGATTCTTGATAGAAAGGTAGTAAGGACAATATGGCTATGCGTGGTAGCGTTGATGGCCTTCAAAATTTCAAAGGAAATGACAACAGGGGGTCCAATGATGGAATTGCACAAACTATATGAAAATCCCTCAGTGTCAAACAAGGTATTTCTTATGAAGTGGTTATTTAATATGAAAATGGAAGAAAGTGGGCCTATTGTTGATCATTTAATGAATTTAACATGGTTACTAGTTAATTAAAGTTTGTAGGGGTAAATTTTTATGATGAATCTAGGGCTCTATTATTTTTGTGTTTTTTGCCAGAAATTTGGAATGTCTTAGTCATGGCCATTAGTATTTTTGTCTCTAGATCTATTACTTTAAATTTTGATGATGTTGTTGGTGCTATCCTTAGTGAGGAAACAGACAGAAAATATCAAGTGAGACAACAGGTAATGATTTGATTACAAAGAAAAGGTGAAGAAATATAGAGATAAAAAAAGTCCTTGGACATCACAGTAAGTCAAGGAAAGGAAAATTCAAATCCAAATTAGGGATAGTGTGCTGGAAATGTGGGAAGAAAGGATACCTCACTACAAGAAAAAAGGTCATTGGTGAGGGTCATGCCTATGATGGACCTTTAAGGTCCGTCACCAATGTTGCATATGGTGACGGTCTTTAAAAAAGCGTTTTTGTAAGTGTATAAAGTGATGGTCCTTTAAGGTTTGTCACCAAAGCCATTTTCAGTGACACTTTTGGTGAGGGTCGTTAAAGGCCCATCACTAATTCTCTCTTTGGTGGAACTTTTGGTGAGGGTCGTTAAAGGCCCATCACTTATTCTCTCTTTGGTGACACTTCTAGCGACGATCTTTTATTGACCATCACCAATGATATTTTTGGTTACTTTTGGTGACGGTCAATAAATGTTCGTCATCATTGATCATTCCAACAAGCTTTTGATGACGCTTCATGCCTGTGACGGACCTTTAAAGTCCATCACCAATGTCGCATATGGTGACGGTCTTAAAAAAATCATTGTTGTAAGTGTACATAGTGATGGTCCTTTAAGGTTTGTCACCAAAGCCATTTTCAGTGACACTTTTGGTGAGGGTCGTTAAAGGCCTGTCACTAATTCTCTCTTTCGTGACGCCTTTGGTGAGCGTTGTTAAAGGCCCATCACTAATTCTATCTTTGGTGACACTTCTAGTGACGATATTTTATTGAGCCTCACCAATGCTCTTTTTGTTGACTTTTAGTGACGGTCAAAAAATGTTTGTCATTATTGATCATTCCAATGAGTTTTTGATGACGCTATGTACTTGTTACTATATTTTTTGTGAAAATATAATGATTTAATACCATTGTTGTGGAGCCTTTTTAACTATGTGTCCAAGGTCATAGTGGTTATAATAGTCGACAATCAATTTGTTAAGAAGTAATCAGTGTGTATCATCTCCCTCAAGTTATAAGAATATAGTTTTCCTATGATTCAACACATGATTCATCTTTATTAGTTTTATTATCTAGCAAATTTCCTTTAAATAAAGTTCCACTATTATGTGTAGGAAATATATTATTTAATACATAATCAAGCTCTATAAATTCTATTAATGGGAGATACCTAGCACTCCTCAACACTCATGGCACACCTTAACATGCTTTGGAACAATAGACTAACATTCCTTGGCACCTCGCATGTCTTGGAACATCTTTGTACCTAGAACATCTTGCCATGAGTAGGACGCCCAAGCACATGTTGGCATGCCCTAGCATAGCATAGCACTCCCCTATCACGTGTTCACATTCCGTGTAGTCCCTAACATGCCCTAGAACACCTTGGCATAATATTGCATTGACAAACATTATCACTTGGCACACATTGGCACTTGGCATGTATTGGAACATATTATTAGTTTTCCTAGCATGCTGCTTTTGAAAAAGATAAAGTCTCAACTTATTAACCATCTTATGTGTTCATCTCCTTGCATTTTAGTTTGGTTATTCCTTTTTTGGCCTTGAAACTCCTTGATGCATATTGGCATACTCTGGCACCTTGCACATCCTAGCATGTCTTAGCACTAGGCATACCTTGGCACTATTTGGTACATGTTAGCACACCCTGAAACTACCTATCACACTCTATAACTTCTTGACATTCCCTTATATTCCCTGGCATGCGTTACCTGTGCTTAGCATATCTTGTCACTCCCTCCTTGGCATGACATCTAGCACTCATTGACACTCCCTGACACACCCTCATATTTATTCACTTCCATGCATTTTGACCTTGTTCTCCCTTGTGTTTTCCTAGTACTCCCTAACACTCCTCAACATGCATTTGCACTCTCTAGCAAACCTTAGCACTCTTCGATATGCTTTGCCACTTCATAGCATGCATCACACTCCCTTATGCACATTTATCATTAGGCACGTGTTGGCACTTGGCAAGTCTTAGCATGTTTGGCATGCATTTAGATGACTTTGTATGCTTTGGCATGGTTTATTATTAAATTTATTTGAGATAAATTATTGGAAACTACATGAGAAGAAATGGAGGAAGATTTGGCACTTAGAATGCATTGACACTTGGCACTTGGCACCTATTGGAACCTAATGTTGGTGCACCTAGCATGCCCCTCATGGAAAAGGTAAATTGATGACTTATTAACCCTATTATGTGCTCATTTCCTTGTAGTTTAACTTTTTCCTCCCTTTTGTTTCCTTGACACTCCTTGGCATGCATTGCCACACCCTTGTACATCTTAGCATGCCTTAACACTTGGCACATGTTATCTTGTTTGACATGTATTCGTACTATCTGGCACGTTTTAGCATGCCCTAGCATTCCCTAACAAACCTTAGCAGTAATGACCTCACAACTAGAATTAAAATTTTCCATGACTTGGGAACCTTACATTCACTAGAACACCTTGGCACTCCCTAGTTGCCATGCCCTTGTTTATCCTCCACAATGTCCTAGGCTGATGAGGAGATCGACGGAGGTAACCATAGACCAAGCTTTTATTTTGGTAGCTAACCCTACCAAACTAGAAAGGGATCTCTCTATGAAATCGCAACCAAGAGATGACTATAGTGTAAAGGGTTTTAGGCTAGATAGCTAGGCTTAGGTGGGTTTTGGAAAATTTAGGGTTTTGTTGCTGGATAAGGGAGAAAAACTAGGTAGCTAGGTTAGAGGATCAAAAGCTTACAACAACAAAGATATAAAGGAGCAAGATAGCATTACTTTTGTGAGGGATCTCAGGGTTTTTTGGTGTAGTGTAGTGTTTAGAAGAAGCAAAAGGTCTTAATGAGCATGCAACATGAATTCATTAAGAAAGAAAGAAAGAAAGTAACACATAATGGTTTTTCCATCAAAACATATCTTTATGCAAAGAATTTTGTTTATAGACTGTAAGGAAAACCATTGAAGAATTGATGAATGGAAAGAGAAGATGAATATATTTCATATAAAGCTATAACAAAGAAAAAATAACATCACAAACTTACTGAACATGAATTTCTAGATAATAGTTGCAAACTGTGTCCTTTGATTTCCAAAAAATGTCCAAGTACAAGCTACAATAGTTCTCTACTCCAAAATCCAACCCGTTCTATCACTGAGAAACTAACACATAAATACCAAAACAACATCTCCCCACTCTTAGGGGTTGAATCGACAATGACTCTAGGAACTGTTCCATGAGGTGTTCTAGCCAAACCCTAATGTCTAGGGAAGTTAAAAACAACTTCTACAATTAATTTTGACTCCAACCTCTCTCATAAATGAGGTCAAATTTACGTCAAAACATCTGAAAAATACTACATTTAATTTTACCCCTCAAATTCATCTACTTCACCCCTTTGACTTTTACCAATGTCAATCTAGGAAGTACAAAAAATTACACAGTGAAAATTTTACAAAAATCTCAGAAATTTCCAAGTGTGCAACGAGCTTTTGGAGGCCATTTTTGAGTGCCGTTCTGAAGTCCAAATCTAGAAATGGAGGCTTTTCTGGAAATCTGGGAGAGTGTATATGTATTTAGAGTATTGTTTCACTCAAAATTACCCATTTTTTGCTGACATATGGCCATTCTCCCAAGGTGTCTCCAAGTACGCAGCGAAATGGAAAGAGGAGCAAAAAGTTGATTTTTGGACTCTTTTTTCAAATTTCTCAAAAAATGAGCCCCAGACCAGGAAAGTGGGAAAATTGGTTTTGAGAGGGGGTCATAAGCTTTCCAAAAATGCCGAGTTTCCATTATTTGGATCCCCAAGGAAGAAGCGTAGCGTGAGCTCGCTGCACTCCTAGACAAAACATTGCCAAAAAATTGCAAGTTTGTACTAGTCTGCACCAAAACACAACATTTTCTCTAAATACTCCCAAAATTTGTCTAGAGATGCCCGATGAGGTATTTTATGCAATCATGGATGTATTAGAAAGAAAATATAACTCACCCTTCTCCTCATGGCTTATTAGGGTTTCCTTGAGTTTTTTCTTCAACTGCTTGATTTTGACCTTGACAACCTGATTCCTTGTATAGTAATGGATGGCCATTTTCTTTTGTAACGTTTATCCCTATTGGCCTTCTCAAGGAGCTTATCAAGGTGGAGATTGATTTTGTCAAGCCAAAACTCCCTGTCCTCATTTATTTCCATGGCAATCCTCTCTTCAAAGGTCAATTCTTCCATTGGTGGCTTTTGTTCTCTTTCCCTCTATAGTGCCTTCCTAAGACCCATTGTCCTTGGTCTCTTCCTTGCCACATGTCCTTAATGATGCTCAGTATTATCATGTTCCACCACTTCCTTTCCTTTCATCTCTTTTTCCTTGGCTTTGAATTTCTCTTTCTCCATGACCAGTTGTTTTTCCTTAAGTTCATTGTTTTCTTGCTCAAGGAATGAAATGATGAATTTGGCCCTTTCCAAATTTCCCTTGAGCTCCATGATCTGAGCATCCTTCTCTTTGATGAATTTTTGTATGGTTTGATTCTCATCATGTGCCTCCAAGTCAACTAGGTCAAAGTCATGATCAATGGGCTCCTCATCATACAAAGAAACCTCACGATGTGATGGTGATCCCTGTTTTGTTGATGTAGTACTCTTGGCCCCTTCCTCAATTTGAGGAGAAAACACAAGGCTTTTGTGTCTATGATATGTCTTGTTCACCTCAGGCCTAAGTGCCTTGGAAACCTCATAATGTTTTCTTGATGACCCCTCCTACATGGGTTGTACTGACATGGTTTTGTGCTGGCTTGGTGAAGTGGTTATATGCATTTTCAAGGCTGCCTTAATGAAGGTGTCACATGTCATGTAACCTTTATAAAGCTCTAGTCAAAGAGGCTTGGATAATGCACTTTTCCTTTAAATTGCACCCTTTCATACATTTTAGTTAGGCTCCTATACAAGTAGCTGGACAAATTTAGAGACTTGGCAGTTGTAAAGTGCATGAGCAGTCTTATGTGGTATTGATATAGCCTAGAAAATATACCCTCACAAGTGAAGAACTTCATGACAACCTTCATCAATGGTGTATATCTCTCCAACAAGTATCTGAATGGGAAAACATGTGAGTGAGCTCCTTTGTATTATGATTTCAAGTAGGGCTTGCACTCTTCTAGGTCCAGGTTCATGCCTTTGAACCAGCGTTCACCATGGTTTGGTATGGATGTAGCTTGAGAGATGGCATCCACTAAAAGCATGAAATCAGTCCCTATAATGGTGATCTTGTCTTCCTTCAAAATGAGGGAAAATATACTTCTGAGATGCTCATGGTAACCTACTTCCTTCACTCTTTGAAAAAACCCTAAACAATTGACATCTTCAAAGCATTTCATGACAAATGGGAACAAGCAATTTCATGACAAATGGGGAACAAGTGATTTTATTGAAATTAGAGGGCTCAAACCTCAGTATCTTTTTCCTCTTTTTGTACTTCCTCTTCTCTAATGGTGATGAGTCAGGCTCCATACTTCAAACCATAGGTGAAAGGCAAGCAAAAACAATGACTACAACTACAACTTAACCAAGTTATAGCTATTAGAACTAGACTATGCCTTGTTCACCTAAGAACTTCCTATAACACATCTTAGGCTACTGATGTCCAATCTCAACTCATCCCACTTAACAAGTTACCAATTCAAGGCTCACATCCAACCGTGGCCATAAAACAACTAAGAAACATAGTTTGCATCTTGACATGCTATAGCACATGGCACATCTAACAATCCCTTAGCCCTATGGGGAGTGTGTTAGCATCCCCTACATTTCTTGGCATGCTTTGCACTCCCTAGCACACCCTAGCACTCTTTGACATGCTCTGGCACTCTAGCATGCCTCGGCACTGACTAGCATATAACCTTGTCACTCCCTCCTTAGAACACTTGGAACTCATTGACACTCCCTATCACACACTCTTATCTCTTCATTTCCATGCATTTTGAACTAGTTCTCCCTTATGTTTTTGTGGCACTCCCTAACATTCATTGGCACGCATTGACACACCCTGGCACTTAGCACATCTTGGTATGTTTCCTTGGCACTCTAGCATTCCTTGGCACTACCTAACATATCTTGTCGCTTCCTCCTTACCACACCTAAAAATCACTAACACTCCCTGTCACACACTCTTATTCATTCATTTCCATGTATTTGAAACTAGTGATCCCTTTTGTTTCCTTGTCACTCCATAACACTCCATGGTAAGCATTGGCACACCCTAGCACCTGGCACATCTTGGCATGTTTCCCTGGCCTCTAGCATACCTTAGCATTTCCTACCATACCTTGTTACTCCCTCAGCACACCTATATCTCACTGACACTTCATGTCACAAACTCTTATTTGTTCATTTGCATGCACTAATTTGACCCAGTGCTCCCTTGTGTTTCCTTAGCACTCCATAACACGTCCTAGCACACAACATTTAGATGGCCACGTAATAGAAATAAGGATGTTAGTACTGTGAAATTCCAAATGGGAATTTTATTATGCTCAAGAAATTGCTAGAAAGGTTGAGATATGCAATCTAATCAAAGTTTTTGGTGCATTCTTACTCACTGACTCCTGTTGTAGCGACTACAACCACCCTCCAAAATTTTTCCTTAGCATGTTTTGTAGTCTCCCTACCAGCCTTACATAGCACTTTGACTTGCTTCGTCAAGTACTCAAGCATCAGTGCTTTCCTCACAAAAAGGCAGTCTGTCGATCATAGTTGAACCATTTCCCTCACAAGTTGCTCACCCAGACTTGGTCTAGTGGGAGGTTGAGAAGTTTCCCTTTGAAAATTTCACATTTTTGTAGGGAAACCAACTTTCCTTCTAGGAATTGTGCAATCCTCTTTGACAGTCTGCTGGGCTCCAGGATGGCGCAATCCTGCCAGCCAACCCTCCCAGCAGGATTTGCACAAATTTTCCCAACAGCAGGCTATTCAACCCACAATTTGTACAAATTTGGGCAGCAGTCAGTTGTTCTGCCCAGAAATTACACAATCCCCTTAGGAAGTCAGGCTAGCTCACAGTCAGACATGCACATTTTTCTCCAGCATTCGAGCAGTCTCTTGCATGTGCAATTGAGTTGACTTGTTCCCTCCGAGACTGAGCAAAACAGACTTGCATGCATAGGCTATTTCTCCCAAGGTAGCATGCAAAGGCATCCCTTGTTTCAAGGATCTATGTTTAGCAGTTGGAGGTTACATGCAAGAAGAATTTCTAAACCTCCCACCAAGTGTCACTTCCCCTAGGTTCGTGCCATATGTGTCACAACCTTGATGTTATCAAAACTCATCAATTGGATGTTGCAGAGCTCATTCCTCACATCAACCTTATAGTTTTGACATCCCACTTCACATCTAGGAGCACTTGGCACATTCAACTCAGTTGTTTTGGGGTAAGCCTGCTTCCCATGCCTTGGGTTGCATTTCTATCGCTTTTTGTGTTTTTGCTTATGGGAGTACTGTCTACTTGATTTCTTTGAACGCTTATTTTCATTTACATGTATACTAGCTTGTCTTAGCCCTGTTTCAATTTTCGTTGCTATCTCACTGTTGTCGCAAGCATGAAACTGTTTTTCATGGATGCTGACCCAACCAGCGAACTGCCTCACCCACATGCAATTTTGATCTATCTGTTGAATCTTTCATTCATGTTTTACATGCATTTTCAATCACTTCTACTATCACTTAGTGTCACCATGCATTTACTGTCTTAGTTGCTTTCAGTTGCCTGTTGATGAGTCCGGCCAACCTTGGCCTAGACTCTGCCTTCACCAAGGCTACATTGTGTAAACTGGGGAGGGAAGGCTCACCTTCCTCTCCATATTTACGCATTCCTTCCTAGCACTAGCCTTTAGGACTGTTTCGTGCATTTCTGGAGGACAGTGGTTTCTTAGCCCAAGAGATTGCACAAATTTTTCCCTACGCCAACAATCCTTCCCAGCTAGAATTGTGCATTGTGCAATCCCAGCAGTCAGCAGCCAGATTGGACTATGCATTGCACAGTTCTAGCAGTCAGCTAGTCTCCCTACAACCCAAACTATGCCTTGAGCAGTCTTGGCAGTCGGTCTCCCGACCTCCTGGCTGAAATTGCACAACCTTCATGATCATTCACCCAGGTATGTTGCAAGTCAGTTCTCATGTTCCTTTTGGTTTTCAACTGACAAATTCCTTGGTATGAGTGTTGTCGTGTCCCCAGGTATTGCAAGTGTTCATTTGCCTCTCAACAGTACAGGTACAATAGTTTGCAAGAGAGCATAGACGAAGAAACCGTTCAGAGCATGCTTGGGGATGCAGTCGATCAAGTGTCTATGAGCTTGCCTACTCACGAAGATATCAAGTTGTTCATCGACAATGATAACAAGAAACATCTTGAACAATAGCTGAAGGTAGCATACCGAATGCAACAAACGCGTTGAATGCAGAGAATGCAATAGGAAGGTTGTGGAAAACACAGAGGCAAAAAAAAGTTGCAAGACCAAACAGATCCACTGATAATGAAAACAACTATGGAGACTAAATCTATGAGGTGATAGCATGACATGAAGGTCACATGAATATAGAGAATGGAATGAACAAGGAGTTGCATGTGCCAAAGCAACAACTCAAGGAAGAACATGAAGCTCCACAGATAGAAGAATGAGTTGCAATAGGATCACGAACAATAATAGGCACAACATGCACTCATGGATGAAACTACGCCCATACAAGTTAAAGACCCATCCCAGTAGCTAGCACAGAACAGACACGGTGAGAAGTGTTGTTGATCACATGCAAGGGATTTAGCAACATGCATGTCGTTGAGCGTACGCATGCAATCCAACCCATTAAACACACTCACCAAGTCGAAGACAGGAAGAAAGTCCATCTGGGGCTGAACATGTACTTCGGCAAGTTGATGGAAATGACCACCAGCACACACTTAAATATCAGCACAGACACTATGAATCAATGTGTTTCTTTTTTAGCCGCACCCGAGAATACCATGCGCATGTTGGCAGACGACTTGGACGAAGGGGACGAACCATGCACCAGGTGCAACGGAGGTAAGAGTTCGCTTCACCAAAATGTCACCATGAGGTGCATGCACACCATCATGGACAACCAAGCTTGGCATCATCTCACCACCTTCACCATCACAAGCATGTCAAAGATTTTCTCTCATCACATAAGACAAAGTGTTAGTGATGTCTTACTTGGCTTGCTCAAGCCATGTTGTCCCACATGAGTACATGTGCATTGTAATGTTGAGTCATGTCATGTGTAAGTCAAGTGTTAATAGTTGGATGTAACAATCATGGAGTAGGTGAAGAGTCATGAGGGTAGTTGAACTGTCACAAAGGGGAATGTCAAGGGTCACTCCACCCTTTGCTATAAGTAGTCCCTCATAACTCATTGTATAGGATTTTGGTCACCATAGCTTCTATTAAGACTATCTTGAAGAAGGCTTGGACAATATTGTAACATGCCTTGGCTTCTCCACTACACGGAGCTAGTACATCTCTTTGGAGGAGAAGGCAGATGTCGCTGTAACATTCCACTGTTGGGGCTAGCAAGTTTACATGGTGTATTGTATGATTGTGACTTACACTACTTTATATAATAAGAGCCAACACATTTTCATGCATATATTGTTATTGTACTTGGACTGCTCCGGTTGCCTTAATGATATATGTTGTTTAACTTATGTACTTGTGTATGAACTTATTTGTATGCAATTATATGAATCTTGTTGTTAATGTGTTTCATATGTTGTTAATGTTGTCACCGTCTGTGTTGACTACTCTACCGGACATCAGACAAACCTTTCACATGAACTTTGCTATAACAACCGTCACACTCATCTCAGAATGATACATGAGTGCGGTTCATGTTATCTTACCTTGTATGTTGTGATTTTTGCATCCGAGTGGACTGCTCTGCTAGAAGATGTGCATGTCCTTTGTGTTGTGTTCCTAGCCAGGTTGGGACTGATCCCTTTCAACCTTGAACTCACCTTCACCTTCCTCTCACTTAGAAGTGTTAGAACCTCTCATACACCTTCCTTGACTCACTACATCAGTCACACCCTTGCTACTAACAAAGTTATCTTACTTACCTATGTGCGACATCGTGGTTAAGGAATTACCTTACGACCCACTACTGGGACTCCTACACCAAACGGACTGATGTCTAATTGGGAATTCTTATCGGGGAGATCCCCTTGACATGTTTATGGGTCTAGCACCATCAACAACTCCCTATCACACACATGTTGTCTAAAGACGCAGAAAAAGTGTGAAATGAAACTTAGAAAGGCTGAGCTATGCAATCTAATCAAATTTTTTGGTGCATTCTCACTCACTGACTCCCTATCACACACACATTGTCTAAAGAGGCACAGAAAGTGTGAAATGTAACTTAAGATCTGTAATTGATTAGTAATTTTACCTAAGGATATGTGGAAGACATCATTCAAGATGTGACAAGGACTGCTTGCATGGCCACTAATGTCATTAAGTGTTACCAGTTATGGCCTTGCAACATTCATGAGATGATGAACAAAGTTCTATAACCACATCTTTTCTCAACTGTAATTATGTAATTATACATATTACTTTTCAACCGGACCTAGGAAGAATAAACCAAGTGTTTGCAGCACATGAAAAGTTATTTGTGAACATGAAGAAGTGTGCATTTGGATAGAAGAAACTTGATTAACTTGGATTTTTGTGTGACCCACGATGGACTAAGCATTGATCAAATGATGTTTTCAACCAATTTTATTTTGCCACCACCTATGTATATGTGTATCTAAATTTTCCAATGTGGTTGTTGTAATAGATGACAACGAGCATATACCAAGACCTATAGCTATAGGTGGAATGCCAACAAATGCATAGGGTTCCTATGCTCAAACAGAGTATCAAATATTATATGATGTTGTAAGATGCGGGATACAAAACATTTAAGAAATTAATTTAACCCAACAATCAGTGCAATAGCTAATTTGTGGAGTACCATCGGTGAGCACTGCAATTTGGTTTATTTTAATTGTCATATAGCCACTAGGGGGTGTGTTCCTGTCACCAACTACCCCCTGTTCAGATCACAAGAGAGATGAGAAGGATTGACTGGAACCATAAAAAAACCCTAAATCAACATGAACCATAAGTATATCATAAGGA
Source organism: Pinus taeda (assembly GCA_000404065.3). Classification (NCBI taxonomy): domain Eukaryota; kingdom Viridiplantae; phylum Streptophyta; class Pinopsida; order Pinales; family Pinaceae; genus Pinus; species Pinus taeda. The sequence goes on along the minus strand of APFE030704881.1, from coordinate 23,775 downwards.
TAAGAGGAGATGAACCCATGATTAAGAGAAACATAAGATATGGTAGCATTCAATTCTTTTATGGTACTGTGATACATGACATTTTACGACACTATGACAAACAAGTCCATAAATCTATGTGGCTCTATGACACTTCTCTACAGTTCATAACACATCTGAAGTATTATATCACTATGGAATGAAAACTCTCTGCCATATATATTTTTGTGAATTACAAATTTTTCCAAGGAGATATACATAAACATGGCATTGTGACAGATTCAAGGAATCAAGGCACCAAGGGAGCCAAATTTTGTGAAGATGATGGATTGGCAAATAAGACGGTGGTTTGAACTAATCAAAAAGGATAAAGGAATATGGCTTGTTGGTTAATATTTGTAAGGACCTGCACTTATGGAGCCATAACCTAGTCTAGGCATTAATAAACCTTTATTATTGCACGCATATTTCCATTATCATTAGCGATGGCGATATTATGCCTTGTGGTGATGCAGTGATTTAGAAAGCATTGAGAACATGATGATCACAGTGAGGTCCATGCTGGCAACATGGACACCTAGTCAGTTGAAATGATAGGCTGCAGCTACATGCTTATATATATATATATTTTTTAACTGTGTTCATCTTGGCACTCGGCTATGGGTTTTACAATTCTAAGATATGATTTCAATTTTCTTGTTGTCCACATTTCGAGGATGGAACTTCCAAGTATGGTGAGGGAGGATTCATTCCTATTAGCATCTCAGTAAATTTTCTTACCATTTAAGGTAAGGAGCTCCAAGGAATTGTGGTTAGACATCTTGTACCCGTATCTATTTGGCAAAGAGTTGAATTCAATGCAAGTTATTTCCCTTGTACAATTAGGAGAAGAATGGCCCATGTGGTGTGAACCATTGGAGAAAGGATTCCATGGGAGGAGTGACTAGCCATAAAAATTTCCCTTTGGGCATGAGAACTTCTAATTGGAAATCATCCAAACAATTCTATAATTTGGCATCTCACACCCATTGTTGCTTGAGAAATCATGCATCCACAATAATCTTATAACAATCACTTTCTCTTCTTGATGCCTGTGTTTTAGGATTGTAGAGAAAAGTTGTAGCAGTGGTATTACTAATTAGAGCTAGGAAACCTAGAGCATGTTTTCCACATTATAGGAAACACAAAGCATGTAATTATCTTGAACGTCATTAGCAACCTCTGGATGTAAAGGAAAATCTAAAGGCACTTTTTGTATTCAAAATAGGTCCTTGGCATTAGAGAAAGTTTCTTATTCTAGTGAAGGTTGTTCTGGCTTCAACAATATTTTATGATGTTAAGGGGTTTGTAAGGTTCATTTCTTCAAATTGACTCAACTTTGAATCAACTTTGGAGGTCCATTAACTCAATGAAGATATATAATGACCAATTAATTTCATATCCCTTGAGCAAATCTACATTTTATAACATTGTATATGACAGATCTAAACTAATAACAAACCCAAACATGATATGGAAGACATCCAAATCAGCGATCTCTGATTCCTATATCTTTAAGAAAAATATCAATTCAATCATTTTCACTAAGGCATCTAAAGGTTACATCTCCCTTTAATGTAAAAATTCACTATGACAACATAATTCTAAAAGTCAAGGCATCTATGATGACATTACTGAAGATGTCCAAATCCAGTAACTCTTCCCTGTTGAAAAATGTGAGTTCTTGTGGATATCTGCTATGGACAAAAAAATCATATGAACAATTGAAGACTCAATTTGGCATATTATCTGTTGTATTGGGAAATTAAACCACCTGTTTCCTGTTAATTCATAGCAGATAAATGAACACATGTTTTAGAGCAGATAAATGAACTTGCATTGCTAAAGACACTTGTTTCATAGCAGATATATGAAATGAACTCACATTGCTAAAGATTGAGCTCTTCAATTTTTGAATTTTTAAATCCATTTTTTTCTCCAAATTAATTAGATATGAAAATTTTGACCATATTAATAGTGTAAAGTAGAGATCTATTTAAAATCATATAAATTAACTATAAACAATTCACTGTTATAAAATACAGATTTATTTTTTGAATAACGTAATGTTAATTCTATCTAAAATCACAAAAAAACTTCAAATAATTCATGATTATAAAATATAAATTTACCTCTTTTCATGTCCTCTTCTCTCCCTTATCACATCCTATAACCCCTAATGTGTTTAATCCCTTAGCCAAGGGGTCCCAAGGGTGTAGTTGTAGGGGCATTGGGACCAAATTTTTGGGTTCATAACATTAGGAAAAGTGGAATGGCATGACCAAAAAGGTTGTGGGGGGGTATGTTATGGTGTATTGAATGGGGCAAGGAGACACAAGGGTAGCATGGATGGTAGAAGTCGGAGGTAAAATCATGGTTTACTAAGATTTGTAATCCTAACATTAGAGAATAAGAAGGTAGCTTAGGACATAATTTCATAGGGTCTAGGGGACTTAGAGGGAAGGTAGTAAGAGAAATTGATAGGGGAACCCCCAAAAGTGGTGATAAGGGGATTAGGAGTCCAATTATCACAAACCATAAACCCTTAACCCATAACCACTAAATTCCCTATCCCCTTAACCCCCAATCTATAATCCCTTAACCCATGCACTCACAACTCATAACCCATAACTCCCTTGACTCATTAAATCTTATGACACTAACCCCTAACCTATAATCCATGAACCAAATCCTAGGCCATAACTCCTTATCCTCTTAACTTGCGACCCTTAATCCCCAACCCTTCACCACCTAAACACCTTAACTGCTAACCCCTTAACCATTAACACCTAAATCCCCTAAATCTTAAGTCCTTAATCGCTAAACTCAATTGTGTCAATGTAGAATAATATACATAAGATAAAGTAAAATGATATTATCCACGTCAATGCTTGAAATAGCCTTAAATCAGCCATGAGTGTGAGCTAGGGGGTAAGTGTGGTGCATTATTAAAGTTACATCATGTTTAAATTCCTTTTACATTGTGAGGTTGTTCTCCAATAGGGTTGAAGCATCATCACAAGGAAGCAAGACACAATTTTATGGGGGAACGATTAAAGTTGTAACACAATTCAAGTGATTTACACCAACTCCAATGTAAATGACATCATTGTATGTTTGTGTCAGGATGTTAGAGAGGTTATTTATAGACAATAAATTCAATGTAATTAGACTGCATCGTTTTAGGGTCTCGACTCTAACATGGATTTGTACCAAGAACACTTCACGCAAAAGAAAGGGGGATTTTTGTGTAACCACATACACGCAACTAGAGCGTCGGATGTTTCCCTTCAGATCCCCCTTGGTGTGTTCAATGTCATTTTACATTCGTGTCGAGTTGAAACTAATCATAATGATCTTCCTCTTCTTAATAACATCCTATTTTCACTTGTGCAATTGTGCTTCCAAATATGTGAACTCAACAATAAAACACACCTTAAAATACATGAATTTCTCTCAACATGTGAAAGAAGTAAACCCTTACTCGAGTCTTCCTTTGTTGGAATTTCATCTTTTTGTCACAAGATATCTCCTCTTCTTTGGAAAGAGGACATAAACAAGCTTTTTTATGTTTCTAAATGGAGTACTCTTCACCTATGTCCTTCTCCTTTACACCATGTGATACAAATGCCAATTTTCTTATTCTTGGCTATGGTGTTCTTATTTTATACATGTGACTCTTGACTATGCCTTGAAATCCTCCAAAATCTTCTTAAAGGATGGGAGCTCCTCTTCAGGCATGAAGCTAGTGGAATGTGACAAGTTATCCAAAATTCATCCGAATATGTAATTTGTGTCTTGGGAAATGTGAAAGGTACCCTCGATGGAAAAAAATGCATAAATATTTGTGACCAAGTGCCCTAAATGTGAGATGTTTCCACTTGTCAATTGTACCTCTTGTTGATGATGAAACAGACACCCCAGTTATGCAAGGCTCACAAAGTGTCACTTTGTGTCAACTCAAGGTTGTTGCCATTGTCACCTTAGCAATGAATCCTCTCACTTTGGATTAATCATTAAATCCTAGGGGTGTCCCAAAGAAAAACTTTATGGGATATTTTATGTGACTAGATCACTAGCGTTGAAAAACATCTTTACATTGGATGGTTTAACATCTTGATGATCCCTATCTTATTGACCACAACTTTTGTATTCATTATTGCTTTCATCGCAACACCTCCAATAGATATTGATGGTGTTCATGAACCTATTTCTAGTTGTGATAAGGGGATTAGGGGCTCCCTTATCACATCACATAACCCCAATGTGTTTAATCCGTTAGCCAAGGGGGCCCAAGGGTGTAGTTGTACCCTTGTCATATGAACCCATGTGAAGCAAGATGGAATCAAAGTTCATTGAAAAGCTAATATTATGAACACTACCACTCACCCCATTCTCGTGTCGCCTTCCACCAACCCCCACCCTCACTCTCCACCCACCCGCTCCTCACCCCACCTTCCCCAACCCCACCCCTTAGGGCTGGTAATCTGAAATGAGCATAAATTTTTCATTTAAAGTCCTTTCTTATTGATGTTTTACCTCTAATTCTATTTTTGTGGTTGATTTAAGAATATTTCACTATGTTCAACTTGATTTCTTATAACATTTATGGAAATTCGTCTTTAATATTTGTATAATAAATTTTCAAGATACATAACTATTGCACTTGAGCACCAATGTGGATGCCATTTTTTTAAATGGAATAATTTTTCAAGAAAATAATGTTATGCTATCAAATTATATTTTTAAAGACATTTTACTTGTAGATTGTAATATTCTCAATCCAAATGAGAGCATAATTACAAGTATCAATTATCTAATCTCATTTAGACTTAGTATGCATACTCATAAAAATGTCAATCTCTAATAACATCTAGTGTTCTTTTTAAGAAATTCACATTTTAGATATAATGTGGAAGAAATTGAAAATTAAGCACCAATCAAATTTAAACCCACCAATATACAAATATCTCTGGACCCTAATAGTTTTATTCAAGATTTCTATTGTTGAACATGCTCCATTTTTTATCCTCGCTTACTATGCTCTTCGCGGGTAATCAACCCTAATAGTTTTATTCAAGATTTTGTTTACTATGCTCTTCGCCGGTAATCAACCCTAATAGTTTTATTCAAGATTTCATTTACTATGCTCTTCGTGGGTAATCAACCCTAATAGTTGTATTCCAGATTTCGTTTAGTATACTCTTCGCAAGTAATCAACCCTAATAGTTTTATTCAAGATTTCTATAGTTTAACATAATCCATTTTTTATCCTCATTTACTATGCTCTTCGCAGGTAATCAAGTATAGAAAAGGCATGTAGTGCCAGCCAAGGAGTCGAATGCTTGACCTAGTTGCAGTCAATCTGGGAGCATCAAATGAAATGTATCATTGTTCCTTTGTGCACGCTCCTCATTCAAAACCTATCTCTAACTTGTTTCAGTTCAAAACCTATGAAAATTTCCTCCACAGGCCACCTCTGAGTGATTTTGTTTCCATCCATAGGTGCTTAGAATGGAAGCTAGACCAAGGAGTTTGTAACTAAAAAGTGATTTGGGCTCAATCTAGGAGCATCAAATGGAATGTCTCGCTGCTCCTTTGTGCACGCTCCTTGTTCAAAACCTATCTGTGACTTTTTTCAGTTCAAAACCTATGCAAATTTCCTCCGCAGGCCGCCTCTGATCTCGTCCAGGCCACCTCTGATTTCCTCCACAGGCCACCTCTGGATGTATTGCTTACCTGCCATAAGAGGAGCTCTGACCGTTCATCAGAGGACCACAAGTCTCCTAATTCTCATTTTCACCCTCATTATCTCTTAGTCAACTGAATCTTGAGATTTTCAGGGAGTTTAACTCGAAAGAATCTACATAGTTGAATTTTGGATTATCAACTACTGAGCTACTTATATCTGAAGAATTCTTATTAGCATCAACAACACTTTTGTCATTGCCCCAAAACGAGTCATTTTCATCACCAAATGGATCATCAAAGTTGTAGGATTTATCCAAGCATTTATATTCTGATTGGAGATTTCATTCAAGGGTTTCTAACATCACTGGAGGCTTCATAGGCAGAGAAAAACCCTGATGCCTTGATCACAACACATGGGCATGTTGTGCGCAACAATAAGATTCCATATTCAGGTAGCAAGTTGGGTGGTTCTGGATCCAAGACAAACACACAACAGTTTGATAATGAAGGGATTGGCATGGATGGGTTCATAGGCACACATTAAAAAGAGTGAGAACAAAAAACGCTTATTGTTCATTGAAGGTTGAAACTGAATCCTTTCATTCTACTTTTTCCAGGAATGCGATAATTTTCCAGGCATGCGATATCTTGACCTTCAACTTCACTTCAACTAGGCTTCCTACAACATAATTTTATCAATAGACCTACCATCCCTCAGAGATTGATACAAATAGGCTAAAGGAGGATCAACCATAGTGGTATTTCTAGGACCAACATTCTGCTCTTCCTTTGAAGCAGATGGTGCCCGAACACATGAGTGGACTTTTAGATCATACATACACTTTTCTTATATTTTCCTATTAAAATACATACAAATATCAACAAAGTAACTATCCATTTAGAAGAAAAGCAACCGAACGGCTATGAAATTCAGAATTTAAATAGTAAACTTAATTGTTGTAGACAACAATGATGAAAAATATAGATAGGTACCACCATGTAAAATGCATGGTTTTTTAGTGTGGGACATCCCTTTGATAGTTACAATATTGTTGCATTCACTTTTTGTTGATATGTTGTCGCAAAGCCTTTAAAATCATACAAGCATTTACTACTACAACATTGATGAAAAATATAGATATGTACCAACTGGATGGTTTGTTAGTGTGGCACATCTTTTGATAGTTACAAGATTGTTTCATTTGCTTTTTGTTGATGTGTTGTCTCAAAGCCTTTAACATTATACATGCATTTACTACCATGCCCATTGCATGGTTTGACTGTGGTGCATCCTTTTGAAAGTTACAGGATGGGTAGGCAAAAGGTATTCAACCTACTGTGCAGGAAAAAGGTATTCAACCTCCTGTTGTCTACTTGCATATTGAAGTACTTTGGTCCTATTTATTTTCATTGAGTAGTTGTCCTATGTGATCAACCTTTACCTTAATCAATCTGGATGGTTACACTTAGTTGGGACAATATTCTCTCTTATTGTTCTATTCTATATGCTATTTCTCTTTGCTGTTATGTTATTTATTCTTATGTCCTTCATAATACTCTCTCTTGTTACAAGGCAGAGTCAACTTGATTTTGAATATCCTCAGCATCTTCTTCCTCCCCACTGTCTACATACCACATAGGAGTGGACTATTGTTGAAGGATCAATGCTTGCTAGTTAGGAGACATTTAAAGACTTAGATCCTCCTCATTTTCATTGAATTGATGCCTTTCCCATAACTAATTGAATTGGTATACTAAGATAGCATAGTAAGAGAATTTGATTGGTCCTTAGTTGCCTTATTGGGAACAAACCTAGTTAGCATGCATATTTATTGGTTGCTCGCATGCATCTAAATTATGGTTGGATAAAGTATGAACTTGCATTAAGCAAGATTTCCTTCATCTCCCTCTAGATGAGTTCAAAATTTTCTCTATGCATTATTATCCTCTTGAAATGTTAAATTCTTTGCTAGAAACCATATCATTGATCGAGGCTTCAAGATTTAAGGGCCATATGGAAGTTCTTTGAAAACCAACATTAATATTTTTAGGTTGCCGAGTTTGGCTAACTCATCAATTTTTATCTCAAGCTCTTGATTTTAGCCATCCAAATTGACTACTTTGATTTGAAATCTAAATGCATACTACGTTCAATGGCAAAGTGTGTGAGTGGTGTGAGGTGGTGGGGTTAATATATCAATTACTAAAATGCACACCTCTCCTGAATGATTAAAGCTAGAGCAACATAACTACTATGCACATCAAATATAAATACGTGCCTATTTGTAGTTGGTATGCATTTTGGAATCAATCATGGAAACAATTCAATAATGGCTCTTTTTTAATGCAAGCCTGAGGGTGTGCAACTCTGCATGCACCTGGTTTACAGCTAGCTACATAGTTCAATTTCCTTTTCCCCTTAAGAAAGTAGAACCTTAGAATGGATTGCCCTATTACATTAATATGATAAAGTATTGTGGTACAATCACACCTCTTTGGAATTAATATGTAGGACACACTTGTTGCCTCTCTTTTTCCATCCCATTTGCCAAACATCTTTCCAGCTTACATCTCACTTTTGTTGCAGTTTCAAGGTCGTCTGAATTTGGTTTCATATATGTTAACCAAGTTCTCATAAAACCCTCTTTGGATGCTTCAAGGCTAATTTCTTAATCTCAATGATGCCCCTCTGCTATTCATGATGGTAGATTTGGGTGATGTTTTGAAACCAAGCTAGCGAGATTTGCTAGGGAACCCATCCTTAAATGGGGTTTGTATTTGTTGGAAAGAATTTGCAACATGAACGATTGAGTTGCCTTTGAGTTATATAATCTTCAATTCATGGACATAATCATTCATGTATTTGGATTGTTGGATAATGTCAAGTTCCTCTTAAGCAAAGAGCTATAGGTGGTTCTTTTGGTAGTGGTAAGTTCATTTGCTAATATTTCAAGAAACATATTGCAATTTCCAATTTCTTTACTCTAATAGAGAGTATCAAGTATCTTCTTCATCTTGGATTGAAATTTGACATCTCTATGTCAACCTTTGTCAATTTTTGCCCTAGCCTAACTTTTTTGTTTGGAAGTATCTCTTACAATTGTTGCGCTTCCAAGAGGCTGCTTAGGATCTAGTATGCCCTTATCACCTTACAACTGCTGCAGATAGATAATAAATGAATTTCCCTCCAAATAATTCACATCTACTTGTACAACCCCTATGCTATTTGACCCACCAATTGCTAATTGGGCTAACCTTAACTGTAAGAATGACATCTATAACAAAAAAGTGTTGTCATGAAACTTGCATCCCCTCTTTATGTCACATTCCAAATTGCGTTCTTCAGTAGAGTTACTTTCAAATTTTGGAATTGGTGTTCATGAGCTTGAAAGCATTGGCTATCTCTTTATTTTTTCCTCAATGTTCTGCTTTTGGATGTGGTGTCAAGCATCATGATCCCTTCTTTGTATGATATATTTTTCAGGTTGTAATTGGGTCACACCATAAAAGTGTTGGATTGGATATAGGAACATAGTTCATCAAAATCATTGGTTATCACTTGATATTTTCCTTAATACTTTGCTTATAGATGAGGTGTCAAGCATCATAATATGTGCTTTGTATGATATGTTTGTCAGGTTGCAATTGGGTCTCACCATGAGGTGTTGGTATAAATATAGAAACATAGTTCAGCATCACTCCTTTCACTTCTTGGATTCATTGCATCTTCCCTCATCAAGTCATTTGAGGAAGTATTGCATTAACTTAGGATCAAATATCATTCACCTAGTTCAAGACTATTTTTAAGTCGTGACTTACCTGCAATGTATCTTAGTGATATTTTAAATATTAAATGAAAGCATCTGCATCTTTGATAAAACTTTCCTTATTGCATATTCGAAGGTGAAAATCAAAGATCAAGGGATTTCTTTCTATTACAATTAGGTTTATGTGTCTAGTAAGGTTCTTTTTTATGTGCCATTTTGTAGCACTTATTTTCCAAAGTAAAAAAGTACTCACTGGTATGTTTTTCCTAATATTTTATTGGAAATGAAGGTTAATTGCTTCCCTTTTATTTCTTGCAAGTCATCCAATGCAATTATGTTAGTCATCACATTCAGTAATTATTTAAAATTTTCAAATTTGTTCAATCTCATGTATTGGTGGATTTGATGGAAAATTTAGTTGGCTAGGTGAGTTTTCTTATCAAATTTAAACAAAAATAGTGAGGTTTGTTTTTTTTTATTTGTTTGTTTTTCTTTTAATTTTAAATATAAAAACAAAACCATTATATTGAAATTTACATGGACCCTATTGTGGTTATGGTTTTATTCCTTGAATTAGACTAGTACAACCCTGGAATTGGTCAAACTGACCAAGTTTACTAGATCGAGTCATGTTTTGATAACATTGGCTTGCCCATTTGTCTAAGGGTCATTTTTACCTTTGTTCCATCTCCTATGTGCTCTAAAAAAGGTGTCTATGATGAGATGAGTTGCTTTTGTATTGGGATTTTAGAAGTTGGAGCCTCCATGGTAAGATTTCTTTAGATCCTTGATCTATTTGTTGGGTTGTGTTATATTCTTTCCACGACTAACCTACGTAGTGAACCAGGGGGTTTGAGGGGGGCGGGTAGCCCCCCTCTACGGGGTTTGGGGCAGTGCCCCGAGAAATTTTTTTTTGGACCCTATATTAGGTTGGCCGAACCTACCTATGGTTTTCGGTCCATGGTTTTGGACGCGATGGTTTTCGGTCCATGGTATTGGATGCTTCAGCATGTATAAATATGTATTGTAACATTGAAAGGTATATAATGAAAAATCAAGCTGGTAGTCTCGGTTTTGAGATCCAGTGGGAAATTTCTGTGTATATGTGTTTTATGTGTTATGCTCTCGCATTTTTATTTTTCCTGTGATTTAGAATTCGTATGCTGGTAATTTCTGTACGGGGTTAAAACGTACAGATGGAGATGAGCGTGCACATGGCCATCAACTGCAAGCCACAGTTTTTTACTATTGCCTTTGATAAATTGCAGCCATACGAGGAATTTAAGGTTGATTTCCACCATGTATCCATAATGGCACGGAAGAACCTTGAGAAGAAGTGGCATGAATTTCACTACTTAGTGACGGATGATACAATTAAAGCATTATTGATAGTTGGCCAACAGAATGGAACACTGCCTCAGACTTAATGGCGGGATCCATCAAGACAGCCGCACAATGGAAGAAGGATGAAGCCAAGCTCAAGATGTAGCAGCTGGCTGGGAAAAGGAGAAAGGAGGTTGAGGATAAGGCTAAGTCAGACTGCGCTGCCACACAGGGGACAGGTGGACAAACAGGAGGAGAGGAGTGTGGCTCTGAAAAAGAGAGGTCGCCCTCCCCAGAAGAATAGGAAGAAGAGGATGATCTGACACAGCAGGGAGGAGTAGATCCGCAGACACCTCCATTCCATATGAAGTGTCCAAGGGGACAAGAAAGAGTAGGGCCACAGAAGAAGTCCAAGGCCAGTAAGACTTCCTAGACCCGATCACCCTAACAGAGGGGGACCTAAATGACATTGGAGATACAGTGTCGGATGCCACCACAGAGCTACTGCAGTATTTTGAGCAGCAATAGAAATAGGCGTTGGGGGCCATTCAGGTGAATCTGCGAGAGCTATAGATTCGGGCAACACAGACCAGCACAGAATCCACCTATTTTGCCATTGGTACTTTAGAAGCCGTTGGGATGCTGTGTGCGAAGGACTCCCGAGCCATAGTCCTGCCAGATGGAGCACTGATGATGGGTACCAAAGTTGATAGGCCTAGTGTCAGCTCACTTAAGGGAGTAGGGCTAAACTTGGCAGTGCTTCCTAGAGAGCACTCCACCTGATACATGATGGGGTGATCGTGGAACTGAGGGCACACAAACAACATGCTTTGCAGGTGATTAGCAAGTAGAAGATCAACAAAAATCACATGGGCGTGCATCGAGACTCCACCCTCACATCCATGATGGAACTCACTGACACGAATAAATGCATGATTAAGGTCATGGAGGAAGCATGCTGAATGGTCCTGAAGTTAGCCATTCCTATGGATGAGCTGGTAGATGTGCATGTTCCCAAACTCTCTACGTGGGTGTGCAATGCCCGCACAAAATTGGCAAAGGTTCAGTTGGAGCTGAACCTCCAAATTGTATAATTGTAGTTGAGGGCCCATCCTTTGACTCCACTGGAACTCAAGGAGTAGCATGTGACTGCTATAACCGAGGAAATAGTAGCAGTAGAAAGTGCAATGGCAGACTGCACAATGCTTTTTAATAGTCATTTGAGGTACTAACCAGCCTACAAGAAGACCATACTATGTAGAGGCTGGAAACAAAAGCACGAGAGCCGCAACAGCACTACGATGTGGTAAAAGGAATAACACATACTGTTGCCCTCACATAGAGACTCACGAAGCTGCAAGAGGACAAGGCATTCAAGGAGCAGGTAGATGCAGCTCAACATAAAGAGGCAGTGCTGAAGGCGCGGTTGAAGCCTTAGTTGGACGAGGCCTACTTGATCATGAACTCCATTGAAGGTAAGTTGGCTAGTTTGTAGGAGACTTAGCAGAAGCTTTAGGTTGACAATGCAAGGCCAGCAACATAGCCGTTGAGTGAGGAAATAAAGTAAGCGGCCATGTAGTGGACCATTGGGGTAGCAGTCCTATAGGTTGAGTTGGGGGGTATTCGCGCCAAGATCTCTGCATTCACAGAGTGACTCGAGGGCGAGTCACCATGTTTGTGTTGGGGGCATGTTGGGAATGGGTTCCCCCAAGAGCCAGTTTTGGGGCTAAAAGCCCATGTTTTGGGGTAGAAGGCCCAAATTTTGTAATAAAGATATAAAGCCTCCACATTTTGTGGTTGTAGAGCGCGAAGAGGTCAAAGGGTTGTCTGCCCTTGTTTTGTGAAGTCTCATGTCGGCTGTAAAGATATACCCATGGTCTGCGGACCAAGGGATTGCATAAAAAGGGAGTCTTAGAAGAGTCTAAGAGAGTAGAAGAAGTAAGAAGGATTTTGGGGGTAAGAAGTTCTAAGTGTTCTCGGGTCTTAGCATAGGTAGAGGCTCTATAGCTGAGTGCGCAGAAGCCTAGGGTGGAAGTCCGCAGCTGAGTGCGTGGACCCCTGCAGCTATGTGTCCAAGGTGGATCGAGTCTGTACTGAACTTGAGATATCAATAAAGAGAAGTATTTTGCAAATCACTGTGTATTTTGTCTCTATTTAATGCATCTGATTATATTATGATATGATCTAGGTTTACATTATAATGCTTATTTAATGCGTGAATGTATTCGATTATATTTGTTAAATGAACGCAAGCAAGAATAAAGGATTACGCGAAGGTAACTATAATTTCATGGTAGATTAGGTAACACTTAAGATAACTTGGGAACTTACATAATAATGCAGTCATAGAGGCACGTAAGTGCTTGGACTTCGGGTTAGGGTTGTGTGAAGATTAGTTGGGTACCATCGCGGAGGTACTAAAGGATAGGAGAGAAGGAACATCGATAAGCCATAAAAGCTTATTGATTTGCACACAGGAAGGATTAGAAAGTATAGGTCGACATGAGAACCATCTTCGAGTGTGGAAACTTGGTTCCTACATCCACCTATACTGCTTCAGGTGAGAATAGTAGTTTAGGGATTTGCTTGGCTGACTAACGCTGAACCTGGGTCAGAGCCCATCAAGCCAATAGAGAGGCTTGAAAAAAGCAAATGGAGCTCCAAATCTCATCCTTGGGATGGGTCCCTTGCTTCCTTAGTGTGCTCTAACTCCAACCTTAATTAGTGTAGAAGGTAAGAAACTCAAATGTTGAAACAAGAAAAAAGGGTTGTCGTGGTATTCCAATAACATAACCTTACTTGGATGGAATACAATATCAATGGGTGACCTAATAGATTTATTTATGGGTGAATCGTGAAGAACCCTATTGACACAGTGATCCAAGATATTTTACTTATAGATGCATCAGAATTACATGAAACATAGCTTATTAACCATGGAACTTAAAAGCACATAAAATAATGCGGGAATACAAATATAAGCATGAAACCATGACACAAATATTTGATTACAAAGTTCATCCAATTTGGACTACGTCTTCGGGCTTTGCTCAATAGTGGGGAGGCTTTCTTTCATTAAGTGGCATAAAAAGAGATAAATTACAAGAAACATTCTTTACAATCCTTATACCTCCAAGCTGGAAGATGGACGAAGAATGGAGAGCCCAGCTTCAAAAACAAACAATACCATTGAAATCCTGGCGAAAAAATTGTGTAGAATTGCTTATCCAAACGCCCAATTCGGAGAAGAAGCTTATGCACCCTCTCGGAACCTCCCTGTGACTCAAGGCGAGGTTCCGGCCTATTGCCAGGTCAGGTTACTGCTGTACGATGATTTTTCTAAATTTCTATGCAAATTTATTTTTTCCAATGTGGAAAATCCCTTATATAAGCTGGTGGCTAACTCCTCAATCCCCAGGAAGTTCTTGAAGAAACGAGAAGTTTAGCAAGTGACGGTTCCTACACCAAGGTTCTCAAGCATAGGATAACATGTAAGTGACAAACCTTTCATATATGGAAAAAAAACTCTAGAACCTCTTAACCACACATTAATCCCAACAGCTTTTAACATCGACGATTGAATCGCCATTTTTAATCAACGGTTTCTATCGGTTGATAGACCCATGCCTTTACAACAAGTGGCCTTCGATAAAGGTAGACCTGATGGGCTATTACACCATAATACATAATACATCAGGTTCAAAAGAACCATCGCCAATTGAAATCGGCGGGACCATGGTGGTACTCTATGCAATTACTTCCCTTTGCGAACTGCGATTGCAATATCGCAAATCGCAACCTGAATTTGCGATTGAGATATATTGCATCACAACCTGGCTTGCTCTGAGGTTTATTCTTTAACTCTTCCCTCCTTGTGATATGCGATTGCGATTTATTGCATTGCAACCCTAGCTTGCTTGGGGCCAATTTTCTTAAGCCAAGACCTCTTCCTTCTACAATCTGCGATATGTGGGGCTAATGGCGGCTTGCCACTTGGCACTTCCCCATTCACTGACAGTTCTACCATGTCACCTTCTCCTGCCACCTATCCAAGTCAAACATGAACTTTGATTCACTCTAACTGAATCTTCATATGAGCTTAGATTCTAGTGTTGTTTGCATCATTGGAATTAGGATGACGAGCACTTTGATCTGATGCTAAGTTTATCCAGATTCTTCCACTTTGAGTTTTGAGCCTTTTTACCATGCCACTAGCACTTTTTAGAGATCCACCTAGATCAATCCTCCCCACTAAGAGCTTTTGGACTGCCAAAAGCCCTTTTAGTCAATTGGGAAGTGAGGAGATTCCTCACTTTTTATTTTTGCATCCATCGAGCCTTACTCGGATGCATTCCTCTGAATCCAACACAAATGTACTTCACATCTCCCCATCATGAAGTTCTAGTTTTCTTGTCAAGTATGATATCTTCAAGCAACTTTTCTAGATACTTTGGTGCAAAATCGTCCACTGTAGGAATCTGTGCAACCTCTTTGGTATCCATAATCAATGGAGGTTCATAAAGCTTTAGGTTTTCAACATTCAATACTTAGTACATTTGCATATAAGCAGGCAAGTCAAGACGAAATGCATTGTCTCCAATATTTTCCAATATGGTGAAGGGACCATATCGAATGGGTTTAGTTTTGTTCCCTTTCCCCTTCATTCTATCCTTGCTAATATGGAGCCATACCTTGTCCCCAAATTGAAACTGATGGTCAACTGAATGCTTATCATGTTGAGCTTTCTATCAAGCTTGACTCTTCTCCAACTACTCCTGTACTTCCTCATGAGTCATCTGTATCCGATGAATAAAATTTTGTGTTCTCTCCCTATCGTCTCATCCATTGCTATCCTCATCTTTCCCAAAGACCATGTCTAAGGGATCCCTTGGTAGATAGCCAAAACATGTCTCTAATGGTGATATCTGTGTGGATGAATGTGTTGCTCGATTGTATGCATGATGCACATAAGGAAGCTGTTCATCCCACAACTTGGTATGTTTTCCACAATAGCCTCATAACAAGTGTACCATAGTGCGGTCGATGACCTCTATATTCCCATCGGTCTGTGGATGAAATGCCGTACTTCTTTTTAGCTTCATGTCCATCATTCTCCACAAGTTGGTCCAAAACTCTCCAAGAAAGCGAGAGTCTCGGTTTGACATAATAGATGCAGGAAACCTAAAATGGACCCAAACATGTTGAAAGAAAAGATAAGCAGTCTTCTTAGCAGTGACCTATTTTTTACAAGGCATTGGAATACACATTTTACTAAAACAATCCATGATGACATACAAAGAGTCGTGACCTTTCCTAAACATATGAAAACCACCTACAAAATCCATGGACACACTTTCCCATGGTCAACTCAGAATAGGTAGTGGTGTGTAGAGCCCAACTTTTCTATTAGAGGGCTTTGAAACAGAACACAACACACAACCCTTTACAAAACGAGTCACAATGTTTTTCATATGAGGCCAAAAAAAAACCTCTATAAATGACATAAATTTATTTCAACCCAGAAATGACCAAATACAAGAGAGGTATGAGCCTCTCGGATTACATGTACCCTTTCATCAATGGGTATGCACAATTTTCCAAGGTGATATAATAGTTTTCCCTGCAAATAATAATTGTCCACATGCTATCCATGAGTCAGTTTTGCATAAATCTCTTTAAAATCATTATCGTTAGCATATTGTTTAACATAACTTTCTAACGATAAAGAAGCATTTTGCAAAACTACAGATGCAAAAATAGGAGGGTGATAAATCATATTTTCTGCTTTGTTGCTGGTGCCCTTCTTATATTTTATTACCAGATAAAACTACTAGAGGAATCCCATCCATCTGAAATGATGAGCTTGTTGAATCTTTGTCTATGACTAAAGGTACTGGAAGGGTTGATGATCCATATGGATGATGGTCTCCTTGCCAATTAGGTAGTGTTTCCACTTCTTTACACTCTGAACCAAGGTGCACAAGTCCCTGTCGTACGTGGGATAATTCACAACAAACTAGGAGAAAGTCTTCGAATGGTAACATACATGCTTCCTTTTCTACATAAATACAACGCCCACGGCGTATCCGGTGGCATCTGTTTCAATCTCTAAAGGCTACTGAAGGTTTGGTAAGGCTAGCACTGGTGTTGTGCTAATCTTCTCTTTCAGGGTGTTGAAGGATTTATGCTACTTTCCTCCCCACTGAAAGGCCTACTTCACACTTGTCAATGCGTGTAAGGGGGATGCGATAACATAGAAGTTCACAATGAACCTTCTCCAATATTGTACCATGCCCAAAAAGATTCATACCTCTGTAACATTTATGGGCTTAGGCCACTTCATAATCACATCTACTTTAGAGGGATCTATTTTCAATTACCCATTACCGACTTGTGACCTAAATAAACCATAGAGGTCTTCCCAAAATCAAACTTTGACAATTTTACATACAAATTTTGATTTTTCAGAGCATCAAGCACTTTCTTCACATGGCGTACATGGTCATCCCATGTCCTACTATAAACGAGAATACCGTCCAAATATACAAGCACACAATTATCATGGAAATGCCTAAATAAATCATTCATTAACCTCATAAACTTGTCTGGAGCATTGCACAGTCCAAATGGAATCACCATCCATTCGAAAAACCCCTACTTGGTTTCGAATGCAGTCTTCCAATGTCTTGTTTTGCAACTCTAACCTGGTGATATCCACGATGCAAATCCAGTTTTGTAAAATAGACAACATTTTTCAACTGATCTAATAATTCATCATTGCGAGGGAGAGGGTATCGATTCTTCACCGTAATTTTGTTTAGCGCCCTGTAGTCTACACACATTCTTCACGTGTTGTCTTTCTTTCGAACCAACATGATCGGTGAGCCGCCCGGAGAAGAACTCGGTTTGATGACTCCTTGACTTAGAAATTCCTGCACCTATTTCTAGATCTCCTCCATCTCGATAGAAGCCATCCTGTATGTGCCAATATTTGGTAAAGGAGCATCCTGTTGTAAATAGATCTCATGTTGGATTTCCCGTTTTGGGGGAAATCCTCCCGGTTCTTGAAACAATCCATCATAGCCAGAAATAATTTAAAAAATTCTTTCTTATGATCATGATCATAACCTTTGAAAGCATCAACTGTCTTGGCCTCTTTTGTTCTCAGTACCCTGAGCAGGCACCCTTTACTAGAATTAACGAATCATTTAATTTGTCCTGCACTTACAAGGCTAACACTAACTTTCATATGATGAGCTCTGACTATATATTCTACCCTATCCTTTGTGAGGTGGTATTTATTTTTGTTCCGAAAGAAAAATGCCTTTCTATCATATAGATACAGACTTCCCAAGATAATTCCACAGATATCCAAAGGCACAACATCTAACTCTACCTCATCAACTAATTTGGAAGCAATAACAAATATGGCCCTACACTACTTGGTTACTTGTAATTTTCCTTTATCGCTTACCCAACCAAGTGGGTATGAACTCAAATGAGGCTTAGTTTTGAGGCCTAAATTTTTCACTAAGGACTCTGAGATTAAATTTGCTTGGGCACCTGAATCGAACAGAGTTTCCACCTTTGTGTGTTTTATAATAACCCTAATGTGGAATAATTTAATCTCTTTTGCTCATTACTTACAGGATCATTCAAATAACTAGTACTTGAAATTGAATCAAAATTATTACTAACAGAAATAGTACCTCTTCCACCCACGACTGTGGTCAATGTCTCGTCACCAGAATCCGATCCAAAGTCCTACTGCACTATTTCCATTGTCTTCTGCTTTCCCTTTCAACTAAATCTCTTTGGTCTCAGCTCTGGATGTAGCTTCCAATAGTGGTCCTCGTTATGACCTTCTCTCTTGCAATGAGTGCAAGATGGTGTTGTTTTGTCCCCTTTCTTGGCTGCGATAGTCTTCTTATCCTTCCCTTTCCTTTCTTCTGTAATTTGCCATGTTGAGGGTTGAACGATGTTTTCTTGGCTTGATCATCTCTGTCATTCTTGCGCCGGATTTCAAGATGAATTGAATTTATGCTAGCCTCATCAATCATAGTAAGCTCAAACAATAACAATGAGTGTCTTAGGTAACTATGTAGTGCACCAACATACTTAGTTACAATCTTAGGTGAATCTAATGAGATGCCCAAATTCAATGCTTGTTTTTGAAATTATTTAGTGAAGCTTTGAAAATTTTGGCGTTTACCTTGCCTTATATATTTCCATTCTATTAGTGCCTTTTGTTTACAACCCAAAGGGAAAAATTGGTCTTTCACTGTAGAAATAAATTTGGACCAAGAGGAAAGAAGGTTACCCAACTTTTTGCTACCCTTTTGCAACTTTCTCTCCCACCAAATGAGAGAGGTGCCACTAAGTTGAAGAGATGCTAACTGGACCTTTGACTCATCTTCTTCGATCTGCTGAATATGATAGTAAACCTCCATCTGTCTTATCCAATTGTTAAGTTTTTCTGCACTACACTCTCCATTGTACATGGGCAGGTCAAACTTTACATCTATCTTGAAGAATGGTTTCTTAGATGTATGTTTGGAATTGCGATTAGAGTGATGAGAACTATCACTTGAATAAGGAGAGGGGGGAGGCTCTTCTGCACCACCTTCATGATTTTTTGATCTATTGTCATTGAAATCTTGTTTCTCGTGACCAAGTTCCTTCTCATACTTTGAAAATAACTTGTTCACTTTCTCTACCATATTGTAGAATACCTTGCGGAAATTTTGTTCCTCTTCCCAATAATATTCTTCATTTGCCATGTTTCTTCTTTGTTGTGCACATCCGGCTTTGGGATCAAAGGACTCAAGATTGCCTTCACCTTTTCACAACTTGTTCTGGATTAGCATATACTCATGCAATTCACATCGACAAATACCTGCTCTGATACCAAACTTGATCCAAAATATTTTACTTATAGATGCATCAGAATTACATGAAATAGAGCTTATTGACCATGGAACTTAAAATCACATAAAATAATGCAAAAATAATAAGATAAGCATGAATCCATGACACAAAGATTTGATTACGAATTTCATCCAATTTGGACTACGTCTCCGGGCCCTGCTCAATAGTGGGGAGGCATTCTTTCATTAAGTGGCATAAAAAGAGATAAAGTCCAAGCAACATTCATTTACAATCCTTATACCTCCAAATTGGAAGATGGACGAAGAATGCAGAGCTTAGCTTTAGAAACATACAATACCATTGAAATCCTGCCAAAAAAGTTATGCAGAATCTCCTGTCCAAATGCCCAAGTCAGAGAAATGAAGCTTTTGCACCCTCTTTGAACCTCCCTACTACTCAAGGTGAGGTTTCGATGCTGCTAGGTCAGGTTATTGTTGTACAATGATTTTCTAATTTTTTATGCCAGTCTCCTCCTTTTTATGATGTAGACAGTCCCTTATATAAGTTGATGGCTAACTCCTCAATTCTTGGGTAGTTCTTGAAAAAACGAAAAGTTTAGTAAGCGACGGTTCCTACACCAAGGTTCTCGGGCCCAAGGATAGCATGCATGTGACAAAAATTTCATATATATGGAAAAACCTTTAGAAACTCTTAACTACACATTAATCTAGGTGGATTTTAACATCGACGCTTGAATCACTGTTTTCAATCGGTGGTTCTTATTAGCGGAAAGACCCGTTCCTTTACAACAAGCGATCTGCGATAAATGCGGCCCTGACAGGTTGTTAGACCATAGTACATGATATATCGGGTTAGGAAGAATCATCGCAAATCGAAATCAGCGGTACCGGGGTGGTACTCTATGCAACTGCTTCCCTTTGCGAACTGCGATTGCAATATCGCAAATCACAACTTGAATTTGCAAATGCGATATATCACATCGCAACTTGGATTGCTCCGAGGCCGATTATTTAACTCTTCCCTCCTTGCGATCTGCGATTGTGATTTATCGTGTTATCTCAAAATCAAGCACTGGAAGGCTGCAGACCAGGCTAACTTCAAGTAACTATTTCAAACCAGACTTTGGCTAAAGCTTAGCCTCTTTAGCTTGAGAGGGCTCTCTCAAAGGTTATTAATGTTGACCTATGACAAGATGGCTAACTCTTATAAGACACAATGAACAAGTATGCTGGCTGGAAAAAATATTAAATTGATTCCCATTGGGCTTATGGAGTCACTCATAACTCAGTAAACAACAACACTATCTTTTCATAGAAATCAGGGCACTTAACATCTAAATGTTCAAACATAACTCACATGAAACCACAGTTTGCAAAGGCATACAGGAAGTCAGAGCATGATCAATGAGTTCTGAGTGATTATGCATTTGTAAAAATGTAAAAGAACATTAAAGAAATATACCATCACACATTTGAACAAGAAGATCCATTGTGAATCCTGAGAAGGAAAGCAGTCATTTGTATTACTGAACTTCTGTTTATACATAAGCCAAAACAATCCTCTG